>JASCQY010000062.1:358940-373672 GCA_030264315.1 Sardinella tawilis
CACACACACACACACACACAGACACACACACACACACACACACACACACACACACACACACACACACACACACACATTGACCATGAAATAATACACAAAGCGGACTCCATGTCCTTCTAATCCAGTGCTGTTTCTGAGGTAGGTATGCAGTTAAGCTGCAGTGAGTGCCATACGCAGCATGGAGCCATCAGAGCTTTGGCTTTCAACAAAAAAAAAAAGAGAGAGAGAGACTGAAATGCTGAAATATGAAAATCTCACAGATCCAACACTGAACAATCCCTATCAATGCACATTCCTGAAAATACACACCACCTCTAGTAGCCTACAGTACATGGCAAGTAGAGGTATCTGGGTCATCCACCCACAGAAGACAAAGACATCAAATCTACCTCCAAAGACACAAAAAAATTCCCTTCCCTTTCTAAAATGCTCCAATTGTAAGTAGTTTTTCAGATACCAACACCCACCCGCTCCAAAGCAGAGGTATTACAGCTTCTATTTGTTTTAGAACAGAACTACAGTTAGCTGGCCAGTGTATGGCCTGTCTGCGTTCCCATGGTGACCCACCTCCACACCTTGTGATTGATGCCACACACATACAATGCTGTATTTGGAGGACGGGGACATAGTGGGATTCTGTGTTTGCCCCTTGTCTTAAATCCTGTGAGAATCAGTCCATAGCCCAGCTATGCCCCATTTAGTTAGTGTTAGTTAGTGCTGCCAGTTCACTGTTCAGACTATGTTTTATAAAAATTTCTTGTTCTTTTTTCTACCAACAAATCAGTTGATGACCTTGAAAAACTGAGCTGTGGATTGATTCACACCGTATTTCTTCTTTAAGGCAGACAGTAGAGACAGATGGAGTGACATGTACAGTATACAGTCCCCCCACTGTCGACTGCAGTAACTGTGAATGAGAGACAGATAAGAGGGCTTAAAAGTCATAGGCTAAAGACAGGAAGAGAGGTAGCCTAGGAGACAAAGACGAAGAGGGAGCAGTGAAGAGGGAGCCTCTTGCGCTCAGGCCTTTTTTGGTGCTCACGGAACAGGACCAAAGAATCAACAAGCAGTCTTGAGCCACTTCAATGGACTGAACCCCAAGGAATCACCAGAGCACTCAAACGCTTCTTTATAATTTGCTTTTTATTAGGTGCAACAGGACTAAGGTTTCAATGCCGAGTGTCTTCCTCAAAGAAGAGAGGACACACTAATCTGTGTCAGAATAGTAGGAATCAAAACTGTGCAAAGAAAAGAGAGAAATCTAAAAGGATAAGAAGTGAAGAATCCTTTCTCATTTAGAACAGACATTTTACAAATGCATAGGCCGAAATGCATCTTTGAGCATCTTCATCTCCTTGACAAGTACAGCAAGAGGGCAGAAGCTGTTTGTATTAATTTGCTATAGTGATCTTGATATGGAAAAATAATTGGAAAAACAAAGAGTGCCAAGAACATGTGCAATGCCGACAGCACAGAGGGCTATAAACTATAATCCTAATCCTATAAATCCTAATCAATCAATCCATCCAAATTTTCATATGTGGGACTGCAGACCTAATCAATCCATCCCATTTGCAAACGTGGGACAGACGGGTGGCTAGCTAGCTCTTTGAGAGCTGAGACGTGTTTATCTGGAGGATCTGTGTACTGGTGTGCAGTTTGTCCCACGTGAGGGAGCAGATAGGAAAAGAGACAGACATCTAGATCAAGGTCACCCTCTGTTCAACCCACCCACAGTTGAGAGCCCTCTATCTTTCTTTCCTTCTCTCTCTTTCTCCCTCTCTCTCTCCCTTTCTCCATATAAAGAATCCAAAACAATAAATGCCCTGTTTCCAGACCAGAGTGGTTGCTCATGCATGCTTTCTGTTGCTCACTGATAAAGGATGTACATGAACAGTATATCCAACAGAGAAAGGACGGATTATTACTATAAAAAGTAGGGATGGCCAAGGGATGGGAATTATCTGAGCTGGCATCTGTCTCTCTTGAATTATTATGAATACAGTTATATGCTAACTTATGCTAACTTAAGAGTGGTGATTGATCATTACTATGAACTTTCTGTGGCTATGGCAACAAAAGAAGCCACCAGACCTTTGTGTGCCTGAAAGCAAAGGGATCCTGGAGCATCTGACTTTTTTTTTTTACTTGAACTCCCTTGGTCATATCTTGATCATCTTTATCGCTTAGTTATAAACAAAGAGGGTGACTGTACTAAAACTTCACCCTTAACCTCTATGCTGGTACTAAAAATGAGCCAGCATCACTAGAAAGACTAGGGCCTTGGAGTTGCTGGCATGGACAACTAGCACAGGCAAAAACACAGACACGGCACACTACAAAGACGGTGGTGTGTGTGGGGAGGAAGGGAGCAGGTAATAACACATAACTCTTGTCTGCCCTAAGATCAAAAGACAACCCCCTTCTTTCTCTCTTTCCTACTTTGAGGACTCTCTCTCTCTCTCTCTCTCTCTCTCTCTCTCTCTCTCTCTGTCCCTGCTATTCTCTCTCTGTCTCTCTTCGTCTAGATGGCACAACGAATGCAACCACATTCCTCTGACTGCAATGAGTTGATAAGCTTAGAAAAAGCTAAAAACCTTCTGTTTGGACTGAACAGATCACTTTCTGCATCTCAAAAGCCAGGTGACACTGCATGCTACGTTGTGTCGCATTCAGTACACAGACAAACAGGAGACTTAGCCAACGCAAAAATTACAGCATTTGTGACACTGGCTATGTAATTGCACATAAAATGCCAATGTGATTTTGTTATCACAGAACAGCTTTCAACATTTTCGCTTGTGAGGGAAAACACTTTAGTGTAAAATGGTATATTGTTTGAGTAGAGAAACAATGAATATATTGATATATACCATTTTTCTTGTTCTCAAAAGTCTCTTATCTTGTTCTCAAAACTCATCTTGTCTCTCAAGGGAAGAAAGTGTTTACCGGTACCTCGGTGATGGTCGAATGGGAGGCTGAGTAAAGATAGTCAGTAACTTGCGAAGTGAATTGGTAACAAAATGAATTGGCGACAAGACTGGGAAATGGGCAATTACCTAACTAAACAAAAGATCAGCCTAACAGCGAGACAATGGCCCCTGTTAATCCTAAATGACATTTCCACTCTATTTACACGTTAGTGTGAAGCTGAATGCTTCCAACCTCAAACACCACATCCATCCCAGACTGTTTTTTTTTTTATGTGCGCAAACTGGGAGTCTTCTCCAGACTCTTAGGGCACTGCACTAGACCTCCAAGGACGTTCCCAGTTCAGGTATGCCGAAGCTCTTATGGTCTTTTAGCACTAGCCGCATAAACACTTAAAGAAGTGCAACATCCAAGAGGTGAGGGTTTGGTATTTGCACAGAAATATTTATTGCTCTCCTAGGGTTCACATGTGTGTGGTTTTGGGGTCAACGTAAGGCTTGTTTAGAGCATCCGAACAGAAAGTTCAGAAGATGATACAAACCACACAAATGTAAACTGTGTACAGGTGAAGCACAAGTCTTGCTGCTTGGCTCAGCAAGAGCTATGGATAAACAGAGGGTGAGTGGGAGTATTTGGGTTATGCTTCCTTCAGAGATAATGTCTGAGAAGAACGACTGCTTTACTCTCTCTCCTTCTCTCTCTCTCTCTCTCTCTCTCTCTCGCTCTCTCTATCTATCTCCAGAAGTTACAGTTCTAAGGTTAAGGTTGTTCAGGGTTAACCAAAAAGTCAGACAGGGGGCAACAGATGCATTGTGAGTAAACTGTTGAAGTGATCATTTATGTGGCTCTGGGGGCACAGTCAAAGTAGTTCTATCTCATAAAACTAATGTCAGAAACCTTGACTCCCACTTTTGGTTTCAGGATTGTTCAAAAGGGGAGCTTACCAATTAAACCAGATACGGCAATCATTAAGCAACTTAAATCTTCTAGAAGCTCAACAGAGCAAAGCACTAGTAACAACACCATGGTTACAGGTGTGGTACCAAGGAAAAGAGAACATTTAAAAGCATGCCTAATAACACTGGTTAAACAAACTTTTTAAGTACATTGTAAGGACACTGTGCATACTGAAACCTAGTCGGGTCTAATTTAGTGTCCTGGTGAAAAGTAATGAATTACAGTAGGTTTGTTGTTGGAAATCTTCACCAAAAAACAGTGGTGAAAGTAGTCATGTCATCAAGATCCTGAAGACCCTAGAAAGGCCCTCCTTTCAAGCTCCCACATCTGTCTGAATTTAACCTTCAGGGGTGGGTGACCATTTGACCCAGTCTACATTTTCAAACAATTCAAATGCCTTAGACTGGAAGGCATAGCTGAGGAAAAGCTATTCATAACACACCTGATGCTTGTATCAACAGGTGTTTAATGGGGTCAGTAAGGTTAAATATAAACAGGTCCTCGTCCAGAAAACGGCGTGAATTTCATATTACGCTAATTAGCCATTGTCCACCGTTTGATCTTTTATCAGGAATTACCATGTCAAGGTGCCCAGAAACATTGCGTGCATGTTATGGCAACAAGGCGAGGGAGTGTTATTAAACTGGGGCCATCCAAAGAAAAACAGGACAAAAAAAAGTGTCCTGTGGCAAGAACTCTGAGAGCTCGGCGAGCTGTTTTGAGAAATGCTTGTCGCTCGGCTGCTCATGAAAAGGCACGTGATGCCTCACCGCCGGCAGGTGAGATAACATTGGAATGTGTGGTGCCCCGCAGGAGCAGCCGGGTGCTTGGCCAACGCAGCCGCCATTCCCTCAAGCCACCACCACCACCACCCCCCCCATCCTCCCAATCCCTCCCTCTGTTGCCCTGACCCACCCCATCCCCCTATCGCAGGTCTGGATGTTTCTCAGAGCATGTTATGGCTAGGCTCACAGATGCTTGATGCTCTGAATGAGAGGCATGACTGACAAAGGTGAATAAGGAGGGGGGGGGGGGTGTGACAGGTACCCCCACCCCACACCCTGGAGTTACACTGGGATTAGCTTCATTTAGCATCTGTGTGCATGACGGAGAGAAAAGAAATCTGTAAAATACAAAGTGGAGTGAATACACACACACACACACACACACACAGATGTGCACACATCCCACATGGAGTTTGAAAAGTTCAAAGGATATCATGTTGTCATCTATTTCAGGTAAACCCCTTCAGTCACCAACCTTAGATGTTTATCATCAGCAACTATTGTAGTTCAAAAATATAGAATTAAAACTCAATTATCTACTCAATTATTGACTATAAATGAATCATAATGCAAAACATAATATTAGTAATAAGCACTACTCAGATCATGTAAATTAAAGAACATCCTCCACAAACAACTTTCTCTTGGAATAGGTCAGACATTCTTTCACACCACTTTTATGTAGACACCACTAGGGGGAGACATTCTTGGACACAGTCTTTAAGTTGCTTGGTGCAGAATCATCTTAAAGGCAAAAAGGTAAAGAACACTGCCCTTGATGGTATTCACACCAATCATCTGCTCACAATGCAGGCAAAATGCATTATGCACTCACATTATGCTCTCACTTGATCAAATGCCTGATTCTGCGACCATTCATGCTGTAGGCCTAAGTCACTCAACCATAATAAGGTGCTTCTCAAATTGAACCCTGACGCCATCATATGCCATTTCCAGGACATACACAGGCCACAAAGTTCCAGAATAGAAGGCGAGCCGGGGCTAAGATATTAAAAGAACACGGTTGCAGTTTCTGATGCCTCTTAATTATCAATCCCCCCTCTGGGCATATCACAGTGGGGCCAGGCAGAGTGTGCAAAGCTGAGGAAAGACTAGGAATGCAATTGAACTCATCAAGCTCAACAAATGGAAGAGTATGTCAGGTGAAACTCCGTTGATCTGAACATGTTCCCCTTTTCCTTGTGAATTCTAAATTTCTATCTGATATAGTCAATAAGCAAGACAGAACACACCTGTTGATATTGTCAATGGTCAGACAGTTACATGGTGAATATTTTTTCTCTCTCTCTTTTTTTAAATTTATAACATCACCAGCAGTTACCTATAGCCTAATCCCACCTCCTACTGCTATGTAAAAAAGTGAGGGAGTGAGTGAAAGAGGAGAGAGAGAGAGAGAGAGAGAGAGAGAGAGAGAGAGAGAGAAAGAAAGAAAGAGAGAGAGAGAAAGTGAGTGAACAAGCCATCATCCACATAGGCTGGTCCTGGTGCTATATGGGTGGGATTATCCTAGCTGCAGCAGAATTATTCCAGAGGGGAGGAGACTCGCTGCATTTACTTCTCCCTCCCAATTGTCCATAAATACTGAACATTCACAAGTTACTAACCAATCACCCAAACACACTGAAGATCTCAATCTGTCCAGTCAATACACTTACAGAACACAAAGAAGACTGTGACTGCAGCATTAACCTATATACTCCATTAACTATATACTCCTCAGACCAGTCTGAGCATTCCCACTGCTCAGCCAAACAAGAGGAATTCTGTAAAATGTGGACAAATAATTGGTCACATGATATCTCTCTGGAGAGGAGTTAAGTGAAGCAGGTTACATATTTTTTAATGCCAGGGTTTCTTTAAAATGGTCCTTTCCGATGATTTGGTCCTGAACTCTGCATTTCTGTCACTCTCTTGACACAGGGGGTGCCATGCAAGATGTTCATTCATGTGTGTGAGAATGTGTAGGAATGAGATAAGATGTCAGTTTGCCAGTGGTGCATGTTTATGTAGCCATTGATAGTCTATAGAATTGTGTGCAGAGAGAGAGTGATAGAGAAAGAGAGAGAGAGAGAGAGAGAGAGAGAGAGAGAGAGAGAGAGAGAGAGAGAGAGAGAGTGTGTGTGGGGGGGAATATGTTCACTACATAGGCTACATTTTGCATCACTGCTTTAACTAAACTGGGAGAGTTCAGCTTAGATCCATCCTGGATGGATTCAATCATGTGTCACTAATCAGTGTGTCACATTAACCATGTAGATATCTGCGTCATGAATTTTACATACGCTATTATCAGCATACTGCTATCTAACCAGAACTTGACCATTAAAAGTCTATCTAGGATATTCATCACCATAAATCATAACTTATGTGAAATAACTGCATTATCCTTATTTTTTCACGGCTTTGTCTCACTTTTTCACACACCGGTGCGCACGTGTTTATTTATTTATTTATTTATTATTTATATATAGACTTTTAATTATTTCTCTTGTCGGTCTATTACCGCCCGCTCCCGAGGCTTAAAAGTGCTCTAGCCTGTGCGATTTCTAGGCTGTGCGGCATATGTTTCATGATAAAAATCTTAAATTTATTCAATACACAATATGGGAACTATGGACAAAAAGATGTTAACGATGCGAACCGATAGGGGCGAAAAATAGTTGATCCAGGGGTCCATTCTAAAAAGCTGTGATAGACTAAGTCCATCATCAATGCATTATGCCTTATGTGGAGCCAAAACAAAAGAAAATCTCCAGTAATATTTTGTGACAAATGCGGACAAATGCTCGCAATTGCGCTTTAAAAAAGGGACAGTCGACATGTTACTACAAGTCGTCCCATATAGTTCAGACTTAGAAAAAATGTGATGCGCGCAGGGCTTGTGCCTTCCCAATTCAGGTTTTTACTCACTTGCGCGCATAGTCGCAAGAGCACAGATTAAAACACACATAATTTTGTTTTCCAAATAGATTACAGAAGTTTATAAAGTATTAAACATGCACGATGTAAATTTGTTTTTGGAAATTCTTCAACAAGTGCAAAAATTTCATTCCAGGTGCTCGTTCACTTAACAACCTGCAGACAAAGTTGTAGCTCTACAAAACCACATAGACTGCCCTATTTCTTAAACCGACACAAACGTGGAAAATGGCTTCTCATCCACAAGCTGATAACCTTGTTGACCAAACAGAAAAAAATGATCGGCATAATACATGTGCATATGTTTGTTGTACTCACCGCTGATTCTGAATCCTGAACCCACAAGCAAAGGGTTATGAACAGCAGACTCGCAGCGAGGATTTGGTGATTCTTAAAGATTCTACCCATTTTCACTGAAGAATCCGCCTGCTTAACACTGAAAAGTGTAGCTATGAACACATATATAACTTGTCATATTCTTTAAGGACCTTAAGAATGAATTGAAAATTTTCTAAATGCAGACTATAGACGGATTCTCCAAGCTGTCCTACGCTGGGACCGCTCACTTCTGCAACCTTAACTTACTTTTTCTGTCTCGATTTAACCTGCTGCCTGAACTACTTTGTATTCATCCGCCTCTGAGTGGGATAGTCCCACAAACGAACTGAACTGCCTATGCATTCTTTCGGAGGGAGTTTCATTTTATCACATTGGTAACCCAATATGTATTGAGATTTAGGCTAGTTGCATTCCTCATATTTGGAAAGCCAGCCATTTGGACTAAGTTTGTTAATTTACTGCTGCCGTTGAACCCTTTTAATCAAGATAACCCTTCCAAACATACTGGCCTGGCTCTGTCTGCAGTAGGCAAGTGAGTCTTCACTTATTTAACTTTTATTTAATTGAGAGAAATAAATAGGCGAGATTATAGTCATCTAAAAACTGGGGCATATTTTTAGGTCCATTTTTTAAATTATTAGGCCTAGGCTATCTTTTTTTTAAATATAGGCCTGCCAACTTACTAACTACCTAGGCTAACAATCTATCTAACTAACTAATTAAGAATACATATTTTTGTATTATTAATATCTTATTATTAGGCTATTATTACTATTATTAGCCTATAATTTGAATGAAGATAACAGTTAAACATAAAGACACAAAGGAGCCTAGGAATGGGCAAAAAATATGTTTAAGCATAAAGTGGCATGTGAGGTGTGTGAACTAAATATTCTGAGGAATTTCATATTGTGTTGGCCTAGAGTGATAAAGGCTTTCCTTGAGAACTAAAAGAGGAATCATCCGCGACTGATGTAGCTCAAGTTCTGTATATGGTCTCCCGTTTTGTTGTGGAGGTATCTGACTCGTGTGATTGACATGCCCCTAGTCCCGCCCCTGTCCTCTCAAGCACTGCAAACTTGTTGCGGTGCGTGGAATTGAGTCGGGCAGGGGGAGAAAGATTTCTCCACTGAAGTTTCGTGAGTTCTACTCTTTCTTGTTCATGTGGCGTAAATTGGCCTATATCTAAATTTCCTTAAACTATTTAGGAGTCAGAAATCTAACAGTCTAAAATTGCACCAATAGTCGCTGTAATCTGTGTATTTTTTTCTATTTTCTGTCCTGCATTTATGTCCTTCTTTTACTCTAGTGCCGAACTGGATGAAGCGCTTTTTCAATGAGTAAGGTTGAGGTGCCTCGCAGAGTCTTATCCTGATCACGGGGAACCATAACAGATACATGTACCTGTGTTTCCCTCAAAGTCGTGGAAAAATGGAGTTCTGGTAAGTCTATTGAGTCTTAATGTGTCCTAATAACTATTGTGGGCTTCTAATGCTGTGCTATAATATCTTGTTCCAACTGTTGCTCTGGCTACGCCATGCATGCGATTTTGATAGCGTACTTGAGGCAGAAGTGGATAGTAACAGGTTGTTTATTTTTTTGCAGGATTTGTGTGGTCATTGCAATCTTGGCAGTGGAGTCCATAGACGCGGTAAGTGCGATATGTTTGCTTATATAAACTGTAGCACTCAAACTCTAAAATCGCAAAGCGTGATGCGCTTTTCGGTCTGCTTTATCATTTCAAACCTTCCAAAGAAGTAAAAACTCAAAGGTAGCCTGTTATTTCATTTTGTTTAAAATGCTAACATTGATGCACCGCGGAAGGATAACTCGTTTGCGTCCGGGAGTTGACATGATTTTTAACTCATAAAGTAATCTACGTTGCGTATAGGCAAGGTTGTGAAAACTTTCAGAAAAACTCACCTCGTTTCTTTTTGTCCGTTTTAATGCATAGGTAGGCTACTAGTGGTTACTTTAGCGACTCATTGGACTTCAGTTTATATTACCAAGACGATTGCAAACTATAACACAACAGTGCGTAGGCTACTCATTTGTGTACTTATACCAACCATGTAGTATTTTGCATAGTCTTGAAGATTAGTTTATTTGTTTATAGCATCAAAAGCACTACATCAATGGGTTTATGTCTAGCTAGTTTCAGCAGAGACTTTTTTTTTTTTTAGATGAAAAGATGTTGATGCCTTATGATAAAATCCTTACTTTAGTGAGGTCTCATTCATGGCGGAAATTTAATGGTAGCCCTAATCAAGTCTCATGGGCAGTGATGCCTAAATATATGAATATTTGGTTGATTTGTCTGTACAAATGTTAAAAATATACACAGGCCAATATATTTGTTAATTGTTTGTTTCATTTGATTGTATCACAATTTATACTGTATGACTGAAATTGGTACTGCTTGACAGCCCATAGGCCTACATAGAAGGTGTGCAAATTCATATGCTCAGAGAGAGAGGGAGATAGCCTATAGTCTAGAGTGAGAGAGTGTGTGTGTGTGTGTGTGTGCGCGCGCGCGTGCATGCATGCACATGTGTGGGAGGTGTGTGTGGGGGATGGAGTCTCATGCATAGTCAGAAACAGTCTGGATGCTTTGTCCTCTGATTTTTAAGCAGAATCACAATTTCAACTAGTGCATTTAGCTAATCTTAACATCTTTCATTAATAATACAGCTTGAAATTCGGTCCCAATAGACATTATCTTAACATTGATGGTTTTTATTTATGCCATCCTCCTTGTTTGACAGGCAGTGAAGCTCACCTATCAAAGGGGCTGTGCTTGTCATGCACTATACATGTGCACCAATCAGAATAGGCCTCTGAATAAACTTTCTAAACATTATACTGCAGAAAAATCACAATCAACCAGACCTACAAATGTTTTGCATACAACGATGGTTTTGACATTGCCTTAGTTTTATCTATGTGAATTCTAAATATGTCTAGTGATAATTAATTGTATCTTAAATGACATTTCCAGTATTATTTGAGATTTATTCTGTTTTTTATTTTTCTCCCAAATCCTCAGAGAGTGTGCAGCTAATGAAACA
Source organism: Sardinella tawilis (assembly GCA_030264315.1). Lineage (NCBI taxonomy): Eukaryota > Metazoa > Chordata > Actinopteri > Clupeiformes > Clupeidae > Sardinella > Sardinella tawilis. The sequence continues at coordinate 369,961 of JASCQY010000062.1, forward strand.
TATTTAGGGTTTCTATTAAACTATATTTAATCCTTTAGACAATCTCAAATCAACGGCTGGAAAATGCAAACCTTAGGCAGTGGCATATCTGTTAATAAGCCAGTAAGGAAGACAGATAGAAAAATAGATTGATATTCATCATGAGAATATGTGAAAGACCCGATTCATCTTTTTATTTTTGGTAAGAGAGGCATTATGAAAACATTTTTATCCACTCCTTCAAACACATGGTATCTTGACAGGTTGAGATCTGATAGGAACTATGCCAAAGGATACATGAAAGGTACTGTAGTAACGAAACCTGTAGGCCTTGTAAAAATAGACCTATGCTTGTACACTGGAATGAATTGCTGTAACATCATTTCCGTGTAATAGCTCCTTGTAGATGTAGCGTCAGACATGGACTTTTGTAATAACAATTTGAAACAGACGAGGGAGCAACTTCTGTAATTGTGCAGCAGCCACAGATGAGGCCTTTAGATAGGCTACTAAGTGAAGAATGAAAGATTTTTGTCCCATGTCCCATGTAGTAGCCTACTAAAGCGTGCAGTATATTTTAATCATCAGTAGCCTATATATCTGTTATTATATTCTTCATAAACATACAATTGTCACATAAATATACAATTGTCACAAAAAGTACACACTTACAGTGAGACATTTTACAGTGAGAAAATGTGATTTTGCAGAATATTAGTACACTTAGTGAGGTTTGTTCCTGCTTCCACTGTTGAATCCGTAGAAGTCGTTTTAATACAGCATGCTGTCTTAAATAAGCTTAATGTGGGTGACTGACTGAATGTTCACAACTTTTTAAGGAAGCAAAAAGATTGGAGACCTGAAACGTGCCACCATCATATGGGCCTACCCACAGATTTTAAGCAGCTAAAAACATAATAGGGAAACACACATGGGATAGGCATAAAACCCAGTAGACATCACTCTGATTTCAATCTTGTAATTACTCTTCACCCCTCTTTAGGGTAAAACTATATGCACATTAAGAGACTAAATGTGTAGAATGACAATTCTGTTAACATGGAGACAAAGCAATGTCAGATCACACAAATGTGATTATATATTTGAATAGACGCACAGTATGTATACAGATCTTACTTTATCGCAACATACAGAAGATACCACTTAGGCACATCCAGGACAAAACCTTAAAAGACACTAAAAAAGTATATCTCCTAACAATGTCAAAGGTGTGGACTTTTTTTTTTTACCATCCTTTGGTCAGATCTATGAATAATCTATATTCCAGATTATTTTGATTATTATTCATGTCTTCTAATATATTCCCAATTAGTCTGTCATTTTTTTATGACCTACAATTTGTATCAGTTCTGCATTCAACCTTGTTTTGAAAAACCCACCTAGACTAACAGGTAAAGAGTGTTGCTGTTTACTTATTGAATGAATCACAAGACGATAACACTCTCTACGAATATGGGCGTGCACTAAGTAATAGTGTGAGTCAAAGGCAACGAGGAAAAGGATGCTTGGCACTCATCAATCAGACCAGTTCATCATTTAAGGAAACACCAGGGAAGAATTGACTTTTATGTCATTTAGGCTCAATATTTAACGCGATTTAGCACTAAGATAGTAGCCTGCCCAGCTAGTTCAAAAAGAGTCATGGGTCAATCGGTAACCAAATGATCACAATCAAAGATTCTAGAGCATAGCGCTCTAGAATCTGTTCACAGTCCTAATCTGTATTTTAGGGCAACAGATGGGCTTAGACACTCAATTCTCCATATTAAAAGTCAGTGTACCGTAGCATCAGATCATCTATACTCAAACACTGAACACAGAGATACAGAGACTGTAGGTGTATTAGGCATGGCTCTCTCTGTGCCTTTTTTTTGCTTCTTTCATTGTATTGTTCGCTGTGTCGTCTTATCTCTGAAATACAGCTCACCCACCTTCATCCCCCCCCCCACCCCCCATGTTCCCCTGGCATTCCTTTACTGCTTGGCAGGACATGTTGGGAGTTTCTACCTTGCTGCAGGTGTCACTTTCTGGAACATTCCTTCAGTTAAAGTGAGGCAACTAATGGGTGTTTGATTTGTGGCCCTCCCTACCCAGCCTGAATCTGCATAGCTGCAGGCAGTGGAATCCAATAAGAACCTGTTATACGCCTCTCCCTCTCTCTCTCTTGCTCTCTTTCCCTCCCTCTCCCTCTCTCTTTCTCTGTTGAGGGCAGGTACAGCAAGCCTAGCTTTGAGACTTTAGCTGAAAGTAGTCCCGGTTGTTCTTTGGAAAGGATATATGTAGGCCTATCATCTTTTCGTCACTGTTTTTTAAGTGGAGGTTTATTTCAGAAACTTAGCACAATAGATACCCAGTGTTGTAAATATTAATTTTGTCACTAGTAGTTTATTTATAAGATGAAAATGAACATTTTCATTTCATGAAGACTCATTTTGTTTTTGATACCTGCCTGTCAAGCAAGCAATTGCCTGACAAGCAATTCATCATTTCATCCTCAAAAGCCAAGTGGATGCATATACACATTCTCTGTCCTTTATTCTGGAATGAGAACTCATTTTTTCTCCTTACAAGAAGTAAGCAATAACCCATGAGCGGCCATGAGTTATTCTGGTTTAAGGGGAGTTGTTCAGCATGACACAGAGCGTAGCTAAGTTATTCATAGCAACTCCTCCGCAGAGAAATCTATTTCCTCTAACTGAATGGTTGAGAAGTAATGCACAATCGCAGAACCCCCCCACCACACACACACACTTTCCAGTGGCCCAGCAATATAGAACAAAATATGGTTGAAGACATGGTATATTGTGGATTTTACAGCGCCATAGGAAGTCTAAGGAAGCCCTGTCAGCTTCACCTGTGTATTGAGCACAAGCCTGATTGAAGAATTGTGTATTATGATAATCTGCTGGTTTAGTGAAGGGTTGCAAATGAATACAAAGTGTGACAGGACTTTTATATTATTTAACTGGAATTTTATACCCCTACTAAAAAATCTGAACATGACACTCTGTGTGTCTGGCATGCTTTGTTTGCTTTCCCTTCTCTTTTCTTGTCTCTTCATGCTTGCTTACTTATCAGACCTTATCGCCATTTGATTCTAAACAAGAGCGAAAGTCTGATGTTAGTCTCGAGTGTGTGTTCACCTTGCCAGAACCCTCTGACCTAGAGTAGAGTGGAGCAAGACCGTCAGTCGCTGCTTAAAACGCCTTTTGTGTTCAGTCTCTTCAAAATCAAAAGTGCCTTTAACACCTTGGTGTTCTGTCTTCCTGAAATCAAACATGTTTAAACTTATTGCGCGACAGTGGTTTTTGTTTCCTACTGTGAAACGGTGCCAATTGGATTTAAGCTGGAGGGGAGGAAAAGCAGACGAAGGAAGACATTAGTAAGAGGTAAACAACAGTCATGTCTGATCATAGTTCAGACCGTACCAGTGAAGAAGATGCAGCTCACCCTCCGTCCATTATGGTATATGGATATATGGACACCCCTTGTCCTCAAAGGGGCTACATGTGTGGGATAGTATGTTTATGTTTAAATTATCCAAAAAAAACGTAAAAAAAAACATCTGTAATGGCATCTAACAGACATCTAAGAAATGTTGAAACACCATTCAACATTCTTGGATATTAGCATTAAAATCAGCTAGTGTCAGGCCAGCTAAGCGGTGCTAAATTCAATCAAGTGCAAGTTAATGCAATGTTGCGTTCTGTCT
>JASCQY010000062.1:422219-438136 GCA_030264315.1 Sardinella tawilis
CCTCCTCGGAAACGAAATCCTCTTGGCTTTAGCTAGACTAATTGACGGAGTCAATAGTCGGCTTTCGCCTAGGCTATAATAAAATGCCTATCTACATTTTTTTTTAACAAAAATGTTTTAGAAGAACAAATGACTAAAATTTTGTATTGTTTCATTTTTGTTGCGATTGAGGGGTCCTTGAAAAAAAATTCTGCTCCATAAGGGGTCCCCGGCCCAAGAAAGGTTGAGAACCCCTGCTTTAATACAACAGCTTTGAAGTCATTGTGATAGTAAATGTAGGCAACATACAGTAGTCACATTCTTTTCCAAGCTAACCAAAAAAGCACGCAGGCGAACTTTTCTGTCAGCACAGCAAGCCATTGATACTAAGTCACACAATAGCCTTTGTTTAAAATAGTGTTGTTAGCCAACCTTGTCCGTCAACATGGGTTTTTGAAATTGTCATTACTAGTTCTTAACCTTTTGCTTATAAGCAAATGCACATGTAATAGTGCAAAATTGTACCCTGGAAGTCCAGAGATCTCGCGAGAGCACAGTTTCAATTGTGCCTGCAGATACTCTGGCCAGGACCCTTAAAAATACCTCAAAAAATTGAGGTAACCAATCAGAGCGGTGCTTCTGACATAGGCGGGCCAAAGAAAAGATACAGTGACAACGACAGTGCTGGCTTCAATCGTTCCTTGTTATGATTGATCGTTGCGTTATCTAATTGCGTGCAGTGAGACTTGCAAATGCATGCTTGGTGCCGCCGCTAGAGGTAGGCCATTTACATTGATCCTGGCCAGACCCCTAATCTGGCCAGACCCCTAACTTATCAGGGTTTGGATTTCCAGGTTGGATTTTTGGATTTCCAATCTGCCTGATGATGGTCAACTGACCGAAACGTTGCAAAATAAATTTTAATCGCAAATGAGGACAGTGTGCGGGAGCTTGCTTGACTTGAAGTTGGCAACCTTACGGACCTTCTCCGACGCACCTGTGCGAAGGAGGTGTGCAGAACCTCTCAGAGAAACTGTAAAATAAAATTTGGCTACTGCACATATGTTTGTCGCAGCCAGTAATGAGTTGCATTTATATACTCTCTCCTCAGGGGAAGCTGGAGATTGCCGGTGTCTGGGAGGAGGAAGCACAGGACCACAAGGACCTCAGGGGCCCCCTGGGTCACCTGGATATGGTGGTGGAAGCGGGGCTAAGGGAGAGATTGGTGACGCAGGAACACCTGGTGGTCCTGGGGGAGCTGGACCCACTGTACGTGAATCTACCTAGCTAGCTTGCTCAGTAGCTAAGCTAACTACCTAACTATTTAGTTAATAATCTTGGGTCCATTTCCCAAAAGCATAGTTGCTAACTATGTAAAATACTATGTTGATTGCAATGCAATTTTCCTTTGGCAACCAACATGGTTGCTAACTGGTTAGCAACTATGCTTTTGGGAAACGGACCCAAGATTATTAACTAAATAGTTAGGTAGTTAGCTTAGCCTGGTTAGCTATCTACAATGTATACATATGTAGTAGCAATGAAGGTAGAGTCATTTAGCATATTATGATAATCTGATTAAATGTGTGCCATCTTCTTACAGGGAAGTCCGGGAGAGCGAGGTTTCTTTGGACGCAAGGGAGAGAAAGGCAGCCCGTACTACCCCTATGGCATCAGTGGAGAGAAAGGAGACCTCGGAACCCCAGGGCCTGCCGGACCTCCAGGGGCGATGGGAAAACCAGGAAGGGACGGACAACCAGGTTTCCCTGGAGCTGCAGGGCCTCCTGTGAGTTCTACAGTCAGCAGCTTAGGGGAAGCCAGGCTAGCGCCGCCTAATGCTTCTGGCCAATTTCATTTGCCTCCACCATAGACTGTAGTCAGGAAAGTAACGATTTACTTCCGTTTGCTTCGCCTCAAAATCGTGACGGGCCAAGTATTTCTATTATGTTCCAGTTGCTGTAAATCATCTGTTAAATGTGTAAACTAGGTTCAGCTTTTTGTGGTTTTAAATCTAGAGTGACTTACTGTACCATCCTTGATGTTCTCTCTCTAAAGGGCGATGCAGGATATGGTGTAGTTGGAGACAAAGGTTTTCCTGGATTCCCTGGGGGTAAAGGACGCCCTGGCGCGCCAGGCGAGCCCGGCATCAGCTACCCAGGAACTGTTGGCCCTCCAGGGCCGGCAGGTGACCCTGGTGTTGATGGCTATCCCGGCCCACCTGGTCCACCTGGACCTCCAGGTAAGTAGGCTACTAAGAGCATCAGACTTTCAGTAAGACAAACGTGGAACAAACAGATTTAGTCTTTTTATTCTTTTTTTTTGTGTATACATGTCAGGCTCCTTTTTTGGTCTTGTAACTTGAAATTTTAATAGGCCTAATATAACATAATAACTTTCATAATAATTTTCTATTCCTCATGATCATCATCAGTCATAAATTGACTGAGCATTCATGTAAGTGTTTAATAGCATAACTAAATGATATTATAAGACTATAGGGGTAGGGTTGTCAAAAAGAGAAAAAAAAACTTTCAGACCTGCTTGCTATGTTTCTCTTTCTACTATTTTGCATATAATCAATTGCTTGTCTATTGTAGCAAATATTCATCAATTGATTTTACGCAGATGACCAAACGTTTTGATAACCATGATTGCTAAACTGCTGCTGTGCGTTTTCCATGATGAGAGTTTGACTACAAAGAAGTTTGACAGCCTTATCATTTTGAACAAGAATCTCATTTCTCAAATGATAATTTTTTGACATCCCAAATCAAATTCTGAGTGAACTGAGGATCAAATACAAATTACTATTTAAGGTGTCTTCTGAGATATCTGAATATAATATTATTATTCTTGATTGGCTCCTTGATTGACACCTGACTTAAATTCATCTGCATTCTTCGTTGTAGTCAACTGCTTCATTATTCTGCATTACAAACACATCAGCAATTTAAACCTGTTGAAAGAGGAGAGCTTGGGGAAAGTGCTTCCAGGCAGTGTGCCCATAATTATCATTCATATGTGCATGTCTAACTGTGTGGATTTTGCATTTGAAGTTTGTGTTCTTTTACACTGATAACTGAGCCCTGATTTGTGATAATGTTTTACTTGGGCCATATACCATTTATGGTGATATATGAATATGAATATGTTTTAAAACTAAATCTTGATATAAAGGAGCATATCAGCGGGGCTACACCAGATGTGCAACTCTAGCATGTTTCCAGCACCTGCTAATGTGCAGCACAAAAATAGATGCAGAAGATGCATCTATTTTTAAGAAATTTGCAGTGTATACATGCTGTTTTTTATGTCTGGTGTAGCCACTTTCAATTGATTATAGTGTCGAAGCTGGAAGTTAATTGTTTCAGCATACAATCAACAAATTTGCTGCTAAGGTTGCCCGTCGAATGTAGCCTGGCTGTTAAGTTATCTTGATATTCCAAAAGAAGAATATTCCCTCTCTTTTTTTGGAGAGGGACTAACCTTGACATGTACACATTTATGCATACTGAATTGCTTTTGCTTTAACTGAATGTGCCTGATTAAATGAACAAGTTTGCTGACTATATTATAATTTTATAAATTTAAACAGTGCTTTCTTTAAGCTTGTGCAATAATTGATTGCTGTGTTGATTACTGTGTCCAGCAAGGACACAGTTTTCACAAATGATTGTGTGAAAGGCTGACAGAATGAATAAATGAGTGAATGAATGGATGGATGAACGAGTGAATGGATGAACGAGTGAATGGATGGTTGACAGATGGATGACCGCTTGTCTTGCAACCTCTCTCACCTGCCTATGCATGTTGTCTGAATAGGTGACTACAGCTGTGGGCAGGCGGGGCTTAATGATGCCTCTGTCGGAGAGGGAGGTGAGAAAGCCCAGAGCTGCAGCCAGTAGAGAACCAGAAAAACAAACAAACAAACAAACAAACAAACAACAACAAACCACGGGCTTAGCTTGGATCAGACACCTCATGAAACCCCAGCATTATCCTTAATATTGTAAACTTCTCTGATTGCCATTCCCGCTTCTGCGCATTCTTGAGGTGTCTTATCCAACGGGTCACTGGTCATTCCACTGTGGGCCTGGCACTGTTATGCTCCCCATGGAATTGGAATTAACACACTGTTGAAATGGCGCACTAGCTTGTTTGGCCAGACAGAGCTTGTGCATGTGCCCGGGGGGGTATTCTAAGTTGGTGGTTTAATGATAAACCAAGGTAGGTTAAGCTGGAGAAAGTGGTAAACCTCCTAATAGAGTAGCATACTTGTTTTGCTCAGTTACTGTAAGACAATCTAAGAAACTCCAGGCTTCTCTGTAATCAGATTTACCACAAACTTTGGCTTAATTTACCCAAGTTTGCTACTTAATCACCTACTTGAAATACCCTCCCAGCTCTGCTATGCTGACTGCCGCAATGCAGGCTGGGGGGTGGGGGATGAAAGGGGGTTGATGGGTGGGGAGGGTGGTGGGGTAGAGTGGGGGACAAGGTGGAAACTATACTTAGCTGCTGTACAGTTTAAAAAAAGAAAATTAATTATGAACTGAGAACTGAGAAATTCCATCAGTAAGCTGCCAGGAAACTACTGTAATACCTCACTGATAAACTGGTTAGACTGATAAAGGGACTAATGAGTTGAATTAGTTTAACCATTGGAGTATACTAAACACAGCTGTAGCAAACACATCATGGTAGCTTAACCTAGTATATCAAAGAACTGTAATTATTATACTGTGAGTCAAAATTAATGTACAGGGCCAATTCTGAGTATATGTTATACATGTACTGTAGATTAGCCTACTGTAATCTTTTTGTTATGTAGCAAGTCGGTTTAGATGGAGAAATTGTAACGCATTCACTTTCACTGTGACGTTTTAACCAGCTCAGTCTAATGTAACTGAAATAGGCATAATAAGCAAAGTTTTTGGATTAACCTTTAGATTGACTAGATGTAAGTTTAAGCCATGTTGGAATTTTAGGTTATTGTAGGCCAAGAACACTGTTTTTGTGAAACTAACTGTTTTATGGGTTGTGGTAGGAGTGGTACTTCCATGCAGAATTCCCGGAGAAGGTGGACCACCAGGTTTTCCTGGCCGACCTGGTGTCCCAGGTCTGTCTAAATCTTCGCCATATGTTTATTTTTCTATTGTTTCAAGGATATGATGATCTGAGAAAAAAATAGGTACAATTTTCACTACAATTGTGTTTATTTTTTTTTGTGTGTGTGTTTGTGTGTGTGTCTCAGGTGGCAAAGGTGAACCCGGTCGCCCAGGATCCAGTGGACAACCTGGTTTCAATGGGGCTAAGGGTGAGAGAGGAAACCCTGGTTACGGCGGACAAGCAGGGCCTCAAGGTACATCCATGTCTGTTCTCCACATCCCTGTACTGTACTGTACTGTATTGTATGTCTGAAACATGGCACCATTAAGCCAGTGTAGTGTAGAGAGGTGCACGCACATCCATAGGTTGGTTTTAAGTGCAGCCTCAGTTATACCAGAGACGGTTATTCAGTATCTTTGGTTATACTGTACGTTGTTGAAGAGAATGATTTTTGATCATTGATTGTTGCTCTTGGACAGTTTGGACTGACTTGTTCTCCTCTTACATGGTTGACGCCATTATGGCAGCTAGCATATTGCCATTGACTATGAAAATTACCATTTGTAAAAAAAATGATAAATGTCAATCAGGTTTTCCTGGACCAAGAGGAGATGCCGGTGCACCGGGTGTCCCAGGCACAGGATACCCAGGGGCACAGGGAAAGAACGGTCTCCCTGGTTTGCCAGGAGCCAAAGGAGAACCCGGAGTTGTATACGGAGCCTCTTCTGGAGCTCCTGGTGGGAATGGTCTGCCCGGAGCACCAGGAGACAAGGGCCTGCCTGGAAATAACGGATTACCTGGAGCACCAGGTGGGTTTACCTTTCCAGCCATAGTGTTACTTCCCATTCCGAATTGCTTGCAGGAATTCATCCAGGTCTGTTAACTGTCGAGTCTGTCTGTATCATCTTTTAACTCCTTGTTTCTAGAAACTTGTAGAATTTCATGTGTAAATGTCCTTTTCTGAAATTTAAGTATTACATTCTATCTTTCTATCTATCTATCTATCTATCTATCTATCTATCTATCTATCTATCTATCTATCTATCTATCTATCTACAGGTATCTATCTATCTATCTATCTATCTCTTTATCTATCTATCTATCTATCTATCTACTGTATCTATCTATCTATCCATCTATCTATCTATCTATCTATCAACAATACTGCACTTACAGTATCACTTCACATTCAAGCTTTTACTTCTAGTAACTGTATTCTGCTGTGTTTACCTTTGGAGACCTTATTCCAAGTGCAGTTGTAGTGTGGAATACTCAAGCACTTGGTTCCCTACTACAGTTCTAAATGTCAACTCTACTATCACAGGTGAGGACGGAGGTCCTGGTTTTCCTGGACCAAAGGGAGAACGAGGGTTAGACGGCTACCCAGGTTCTGTAGGCCTTCCCGGACCACCAGGTGAGCTCCCAGCGCAGGGTGTCAGTGGACCACAAGGACCTCCAGGAGCCAAAGGATTACCTGGATCCCCAGGTGAGAAAACTGAATGTTTATTTGTCTGTATTATCAACAACTGTACAATATACATGTCTGTATGTCTGTATGTCCAATTGTTGACACCTAATTGCAGTAGAAGCAATCTTGGATCAAATTTGTTGTTGTAAGTGATTTTTCTATTCACCTTTGACACTCTTGCTCACCTTATTCATCTTTTTGTCTGTGGAGCATCCTGATCTTCTCCTACATACTGTAATGTGACGTGTCTCTGTTGCATTCCTGTGCTGATGTTGAGGGGTGTGTGTGTGTGTGTGTGAGAAGGTACTCTGAGAAACAGAGTGAAAGTCCATAGTACGGAATTCATGATGGATGCCAATTACAGATACCGTACAGCAATGCAGTCACATGTAATCATACTATTAATACCAAAATCTACTGTATGTAAAGACTCCAGGCACCTCTTCCATCGTGGCCTGAGAATCAAGTCAAGTCAGGTTTATTTCATCCATAGAAATGGAAAATCATGCTTGTTGGTGTCCACGTGCTGCTGTCCACTGTCTTTGACACTGTCTCCTTGAGCATCTCTGTGGCTAGTTAATTACTGATCATCACCAATGAATTTCTTTTTGCATTCCTTTCCTCCCGACTCTCTTTTCCACATCCTTTCTTGTATTCTTCCTCCTGTTTTTTCCTCATTCTCCTCCACCATCACCATCTTCTCTCCTCCCTCCATTCATGCTGTGGTGTCAATTCTCTGTTCTGGGTGTTCGGGGGGTCACTCCCTAGGCTGTCAAGGTGAGAATGTGTTGCAAAATGTCCGTCATCGCTCTCGTCATCAGCGCATATTGTAACTGTCCCCTAAACCTTTACAACTGTCCTAGAGTCAGCGCGATTGTTCTAACCTTCTCCTGCGACCTCCATCAATCTGTTGGAAGTCTTTAAATAGAGCCATAACCACTGACAGTGACTTCTAACATCCATGTTCACCGAGCAAAGTGCATTAGTGTTAAAAGAAAAATCCAGAGTTAGTCAGCCTGAATCCCTGTTCTTTAAGGCCATGGAGTGCTGTTGGTAGGCGATAGAACAACAGCTTATGGTACAATGTAGTCCGAATTTTGCGAACTGCGAACCGAATTTGTGAACTGATGAACGCTAATTGATGGGGGCAGCGAAAAACTAAACGTCTTATGCCTCTTCAGTTAGCGTTGGCTGCTGTTTCGCTATTTGGTCTACGTTGTACCAAATTCTGTCATTCCCACACCAACAGCACTCAGCAATGTGAAACAACGGGGCTATGGATTGATTCTCTCCGGATTTCTCTTTTAAGGGACTAGATGACCAGTCTTCTACTCCCATCTACTCATCTTCAATATTGTAATGTAAGGCTTTGGGATATAGGTTTCACCTCATAGTAAAAGACAAGTTCTAAGAATTCATCCACATAAGACAATTGTTTTGTCCGTATGGCCATCTGGTCCCTAAATGAACATTGGTACTCACTACAGTATATTGTTGTTAAAGGTAAAGTCGAAGGTGATGCAGTTACACCTGTGTTTGTTTTGCTTGTTTGTGTTTTTACTATTATGACACGAATGACAGATGAACAGGTAAACAAGAGCTGTTGTGCAGTTTACATCGAGTAACGTCACTGCTAGTGTTGGAGCAATACTAACCAGACCAGTGAAAGCTGCTATAACAATACTGTGCTTGTGTGACATCCTCCTTAACCTTCTCAGTCACTGACCCTAAAAACAGGCTACAATTGAGCATCCCCATATGCTGCATAGCCTGGCACTTCAGTCTCTGACTGGTTGATCAACAGCACTCTGGAATTGCACTTGAAATGTGTACGATCATTTAAACCTGACTGAAATATACTGTGGAAAAAAGTTCTATTTATGAAGAATATGTGGAGCAAATTCCGTCTTACTAACTTTGGATAAATAATATGATATATACCAATGTGGTATAGCTCCTGTCTTCACCCCTGAGCTTGCTAGACCTTTTCAGTGCAATTTCAGTTTATCCTGCGCATTTAAAAAATATTAACTTAATGAAAGCCGAGGAATTATCTACTGTACTTTATAGTCTATACAATCCAGAATATTGTGTACACATAACTTTACAAGTCAGGGTTGGGTTTCCAAAAGAGAAAAAGAAAATATTTAGGTGTATGGCCCTGTGCATAATTGTCATTGAGATGCATATCTGGTGATCCAATTAGGCTACTTGTAGGTACTATAGCTGTTGGTCAGTGTTTAAATGCAGTCAAGATGCATTGGTTGTAACACTGAGGTCCAGCCCCTCAGACTACATTTATTGATCTAAGAGGTACAGTACTGTATGTAGCCAGTGTGCAAATGTGCTCAGGGCCTTAGTTCTTTGCAAAAGTGGAACTTTGTAATCCAATGGCATCATATTTTTAAAAAGAATATTCTAGACAAGGAGCTAATATACATGAACATTATGAACTGTCTTCAGCTTCTCTTTCATTGTTGAGGAATATTGTTTGGAAACCCACCCAGCCCAATATAGTAATTTCTTTTCAATTATTTATGGTATTATCAAATATGTTCATAATTCCCATGCATTGCTGAAAAGTTTTCCAGCCTTGCCAATTTGTTATCTTAGATATGCCAATATGGCATGGACTATGGTGGGAACGTGATCAACGTAACCTCCTGTAAAACAATATCTTGGCGTCCACAGGTTTCCCTGGACAAAAGGGTGAAGCTGGATTACCTGGCGGTCAAGCTCTTGGTGGTAGAAAGGGTGCACCTGGACTTCCAGGTACCAATGGATCACCAGGACTCAGAGGCCCTCCTGGACCCCCTGGGCCCCCTGTCCGTGAAGCCATTCCTGGAATACCAGGAGGAAAGGGTATGCGATGCTGATGCAAGAATATTTTCCAAACTCGTTTTCCAAGTCATTTGGTTTATTTACAGTGTAGTTGAGACTTCCTAGCTTGTGGTAGCTTGAGTGCAACGCCAACACCAATTTTGTATGTGATTTACATTTACAAAAAAATACAAAATACAAAATACAACAGGTGTGCAAAGTATAACATAAGTACAAAGTCTCTGAAGGATTTACCATCTTTCAGGTGAAAAAGGTGCCCCTGGTTTGATTGGTTTCCCTGGAAGACCCGGAACCCCGGGAACGCCAGGGCGGCCTGGTGAAAAAGGAATTCCTGGGATTTCCGGAGTTGATGGGATACCAGGAGGCCCTGGAGGACCTGGACAAAAGGGTAAGATCAATACATCTCAATCATCAATATATTTCATTTTAAACATTTTGAATAATGATTTCGGTTCGGCTTGTAAAGCACTCGGAGAGCGCAAACCTCCACCAAGGTGATATGGGTTATTGACTCTATACAATTCCAGTCAGTGTGACCGATCACCACCAAAATTCAATCATGTGTTAATACCAACGTCCGAAAAATTTCATCCAAATCCATGCAGTACTTTTTGAGTTATCTTACTAACAGACAGACAAACAAACAAACAAACAAACAGACAAACTCGACCAAAAAAATAACCTCCTTGGTGGAAGTAATAATTAGGTATTCTTCATAGCCTGTGTTTTTTCTTGTTGCAGTGTAAGTGTAATAATTCAATAACTTTGTGCTATTGTTGTTTCAGGTGACAGAGGATTCCCTGGAATTCCTGGTGCTCCAGCTCCACCCATCGCAGCTGAACGTTTAGAGAGTGGTGATCCAGGTATCCCTGGGGGTCCAGGACTTCCCGGATTCCCTGGGCCTAGAGGTAATCATTTAAAAAAGACAATACAAATACAGTACATTTTTAAGTATGTCTATCTCTGAGAAAATAATCTCCTAACACTTTACTTAACACTGTCAACATAAGAATAACATTCACCTGTCATAAACGTGACATGTCATTTTTTTTCAATGTCACTTTTTTAATGTTCATAACAAATAAGACCTGTATCCTTTTCATGTTCATGTACAGTATGTAAGTATTTTAACCAATTTTAACTTCCAACAGGTGATAAGGGCTTCCCAGGCCAGCCCGGTCGTCAAGGATTACCTGGTTTACCTGGTTTTGTTGACCAAGCTAAAGGACTTCCTGGAGTGCCGGGTATTCCTGGTAGCTCAGGATCTCCAGGTTTTCCAGGACCTAAAGGCTCTCCTGGTATCCCTGGTTTCCCGGGTACTTCTGGTCCCAGCGTAAGCACAATGCTAAACATGCTGTTTTCCAGATTTCTCAGGGAAATGTGTTTTATATTAAATTGTTGATATATATTGCTGTAATATACTGTACTGTAAGATAAGACCGTTAAGACCGAATTCTTATAATGGGTAAAGTGTATCATTTAATGAAATATATCTCTGTTCAGGGAGATGATGGTATTCCTGGTATTCCCGGTAACCCAGGGGGCCCCGGTCAGCCTGGTGGCAAAGGTGACTATGCCAACCACTGTATTTTTGATAATCGTGTTTACATGGGCTCTTTATACTGTAGCAGATATGTCATAGCATTGTATATTATTGAATTTTCACCATGAAAGGTTGAGGCGACAAATTAGGCAATCTATTGCTGTCTGTTTTTCTAGTATTAGTTTAATCCCATGAGTCATACAGTAGTTGCCCACAGTTGACATAGTTTGACATTTTGCAGGTGAGAGAGGTGAATCCTACGGTTACCCCGGAGGTCCGGGTGGAAAGGGTGCTCCTGGAGTGGCTGGAATACCAGGTGAGTTCCCTCGCAAAAAAAAATGTTTATGTCACCATGGGCAACTTGTCTCTGGCTACATAAAGTACAAAGGAAAAGTCTTGCACTGGTTCCACCTGTGTATTTAACTGAGGAGATCATCACTCACTAATGAACAGATCTACCTGACTGGAACAGTTGTGCTAATTACAGTAGCATCTGATGTAAATGGTTGGAACAGATATGAAATACATTAAGACTTTCAGAAGCTGAACCTTTTCACTTCTGCCAAGTTTCTGTCCCAAGCATACTTTAAAGGAAAGGAACTCTGGCGTAAATCAGCACATATCCCTGCTGCTCGAACTCACAGCTGTGGTTCAGAAGAGGAACAAGTAACGTTAATGCCAACTAACCCCTTTAGTGTTAGCTGACAGTTTGCAAATTTGTCCTATGATGTACCAGATTTTCTCATTTGCTTTCCTGCCGACAGCTCAAGCTCAAGGAACAGATATGTTGATAGACGTATGCTGGACTTGTCCTATAGTCCTATACAGTAAATGTAGTAACAAAACAAATCACCAAAAATATGATTTTGATGATTGTATTTAAATACATTAGGACTGTTTTTGCCATCTGAAAGAAATTTATGATGACTGACTTTCACAGTTCCTAATACAGCTTGATGTAAATGAACTTTATGCCTTTCTGTGATTAGGTGGACCAGGAGGACCTGGTTTAGTAGGTGATGCTGGTGCATCAGGAGGATCTGGGTATCCTGGAACAAAAGGAGGTCCAGGAGAAGGAGGAAGACCAGGTTTAATGGGTAAGTGATGCTAGACACCATTTTGATATGATGGCAAAAATACACCATTCACCACAATGCTAATGTGTGGCCACAGTGGTGTTTGGCAAACATACTTTATTTAAGTATTGCTTAAAACAAGTTCTTCTCTACTATAGATTTGAATGGCATCTTCTTTTTTCCTTTTTAGGCACCCCTGGATTTGCAGGTGCCAAAGGCCTGCCAGGGTACGCAGGACAGAAAGGATTACCTGGTGAACCTGGCATACCAGGGGGACCAGGCGGACCAGGAGGGAAAGGTATGGAATTATGCTCCATTTTATCTCCATTGAGATATCTATCCATCCATCCATCCATCCATCTATCTATCCTTCTATCTATCTATCTATCTATCTATCTACTGTATCTATCTTTACATACATACATACATACAAACAAACCCTTTCCTCGTTGCAGGATTACCTGGCCCACCTGGTTTGGATGGGCTTAATGGACTTCCAGGAGCAAAGGGAATTCCAGGAGTTCCAGGTAAGGGACTCACTGTTCCCAGACCCATATATGGCTCTGGCTGTTCCCATACAATCCTTTGAAATCCAAAGTACAGCAAAGGCATTTGATGTCCAACTAATGGGGCTGTCTATTACAATGATAGGTGGTGGTGGTGCTGGCAGACCTGGAGCTCCTGGCCCTAATGGCTTGAAAGGAGAGAGAGGATCGTCTGCTCCAGGCGGACCAGGCCTTCCAGGTGGAAAAGGAGAGAGAGGATTTTCAGGTGAGGAACTGGAAGCTTTAGGGCTTGTTTACACGTATCTAGATATTTTTATAAACGGATATCTTTTTATGCGTTTGGCTTCTCGTTTACACGTAAACGGGGTTTTAGCAACCTCAAACGGGTATTTTTTAAAACGGTCTTCAAAGTGGAGATTTTTAAAAACGCATATTTCTTAAGATTCCACTGGATACGTGTAAACGCAATTAAAAAAATAAACGGTTAAAAAAATGTCCGTTTATGAAAATATCTAGATACGTGTAAACAAGCCCTTAGCAAATGTTCTAGCTAGTTCTAGAATGTTCCAGTAACTGATTGTGGGGATTGATTCCAGATCCAAATGTATGATGGTGTTTCAAACACATTGTGATTCAATATTTTTTTTTCATACTCTTTTTTTTTGTATGTTTTGTTTTTTGGAGTTATGAGCAATTCAATTGCTTTGTTCACTTTCCTTTTTAGCATTAATAGAAATGTATGTTTAATGTGTTGTACAGTACATTTTATTAACTTACGTTCCCGTCGTACTTTATAGGTGCACCTGGACAGCCAGGCCTCCCTGGTCCACCTGGCCCTCGTGGTGCAAGTGGAATCTCAAACGTCCCTGGACCACTGGGAGACCCTGGACTTCCAGGACTGGATGGAGAGCCAGGTTTGATGTTAAATACATCTACATTACCGTATATTGACCATCTTCTTCAGGTGCTTCTTGGAAAACTGACTCTGGAAACCAAAAAGGCAATCAGAGGAACATTTAGGTCAATGTCATGTGGAAGTACTGTATAGCTTTACAGTTTGACAAACAAACATAAATAATTCAGTTTAAGGATCAAATTATGTTCTGAACTGGATTGACCTGTACGGTAGCCATCCTTATCAAATTACCCATTGGAAATTTCAAAATTTGAAATTAGATCTCGCCTGTTTGTCCTTAGGGAAAAAGCTTGTTTAGTTCTCATGAGACCAGATTTTCAGGATGAGAAATTTTCCTTTTGGTAGATAAATGTACAGTGAGCTAGTGAGAACGATACATTATCAGTGATGGTGTTTAGTAGTATATTTGTAGATGTGTTGGTTTGACTTAACATCTTAATAAGCAACAAATAAAGAAATGGATTGTTGAAACCATTTCCAGGGTAATTTAACTCATACCCTAATGTTTGCTGTTAATTCACTTACAAAAAGACCTAGACAAACATTACAACATAAAAACATGGAACATCTGTATCTTTCTTTAATGCATTGAATCCATCCCTTCATTGACCCCCCAACACACCCAACCCTTCCCCATCTTTTAGGTACCAGTGGTCTTATTGGTGCCCCTGGTCTACCTGGCCCAGCAACTACACAAGGAGACCGAGGAGAATCTGGCCTCCCAGGAAGACCTGGTGGTCTTGGCCAAAAAGGAGAGCCCGGCCTCCCAGGGAGACCAGGAACACCTGGCGGTTCTGGATTCAAAGGTGCTGACATTTCCCATTCCTATCGCTTGTTCTTTCAGTTAAACTGGGGTGAGAATCTAGACATATTATTGTAATAACTAACATACATTGGGTGAGACGGTGCAAAACGACCGAGATAGTGACGGAAGTTACCAACAGTACTTTCAAGAAGCTCATCCAAGGATTAGGGAGATTTTTGTCTCAGTCAGGATTCAGTTAATGGTTATTTCTCCGGTTAGAGCACCATGAATTTTATAATATGCCTAATCTAATTTTATATTGCACCTTTTGCATAGGAGAGAGAGGTGAAACTGGCTTCAGAGGACTGGCTGGACCTCCTGGTTTCCAAGGAGATTCTGGATATTCTGGAGGGAAAGGACTTCCCGGAAGACCTGGTGAGCATGGAGCATGAGTGTTTTTGAGAGAAACTAGCTGGGTTTCCACCCAACTAGCTCATGGCCATTTAACTTCTTGTCACTATATAACAATTGATGATGTCATGTGATTCTTGTATTGTCATGGTTTTTACAATGAAAATTTCATAATCACCCAAGCAACCCAAGTTTCCTTATTCACAATGTGGTGCTTCAAGCCCGCTAAATTTCAAGCATGCTGGTGGTCCAGTTAAAAGAATTGCCAACCAAAACACAGAGGGGGAAAACTCACAGACTCTTTGTATGGCACTGTGCTCTAACCCCAGTATGGTCATTAGTAATGAGATGATTTTTCTGGAGCCAGACAAGGCAACCGGAAAATTACTTAGTCAATATGGCAAATCACCTGGAGTATAATTTTTCATTCTTTCTGCTAGGTGCACCTGGTCGCAAGGGTCTTCCAGGAGTGGTCTTGCCCAATGGAGCCACACCCCCACGTGTCTTTGGAGACCCTGGTTTTCCTGGTTCTAATGGTCCCTTGGGTCTGAGCGGAACTCCAGGACAGCCTGGTCTGCGAGGGCGTCAAGGTCGGTGCCATTTTGTTTGTAAACCATGACTACATTTATTTTTGTTGTAATTAAATATTCAAATTGTTATTCTTATAGTTATGGCTATGGGTCCTTGGCAGACAATTTTGTGCAGGGATGTAAAATTTAGAATTTTGGTTATTGCACAGCGTGGCAAATTTTTGTATACTCAGATGAGAATACTTCTGATCACAAGTAGATCAGAATTATAGACATTCAAATTTCACCATATCTTCATGACACCATCTTCAGGTGCCAAAGGCAAACCTGGATCTGCTGGGAGAATTGGCCGAGGCGGAGGGCCAGGAGCCCCTGGTCCATCAGGAGATCCTGGACCACCAGGATTTCAGGGACCTACTGGAGAGCCTGGTGAGTCCCACCATGATTGTATCAACATAGAAACCACATATTGCACAGCAAAATACTTTCTGCAATATGCAGTAGTGGCAACTCCAAGAAAAACATTTCACTCAGTCATTCACATCATAGAAACACCAGTGACTGTATGGAAAGCACATCAACCGTAAAATTTTCAGTCTGGTTGTTGTACTGGTTGCAGTACAATGTATGACTCAGCCCATTCCCATGTACAGTATGGGATGACCAAGTAGCCCATTTTTCTGTGTAACTTTTCCCCTCTAAACCTATTGTCTCTCACCCTGGGGCTACACTGGATGCGTTAAGTCAAAGACATAGCTGCCGTAACAATTAGCTTCCACTATAATCAATGGAA
>JASCQY010000062.1:448320-464167 GCA_030264315.1 Sardinella tawilis
GTGTGTGTGTGTGTGTGTGTGTGTGTGTGTGTGTGTGTGTGTGCTTGTGTGTGTGTGTGTGTGTGTGTGTGTGTGTGCATGTGTGTGTGTGTGTGTGTGTGTGTGTGTGTGTGTGCGTGCTCGCATATACGGGTGAGGGCAATGGAGGAACAGTGAAGAGGATGCATACTGGGATGGACATATTCAGGGGAAGTGTGGTTACTGATTGAAGAGTTAATGGAGTGGAAAGCGACTGAATCAGCAGCATATACTCACAGGCAAACACAACCCCGAGATTGTGAAAGAAAACGATCAAGGGAAACATGGGTAGGTGAGGCGAATGCAGAGTCAATAAACAAGATGAATAGCCTAAACACTGCACGCTTATCACGTAATACGCAAGTTATTTACTCGATAATAACTGCCATTGTTTATTTTACAGTGGGAAGCTTCAGGTTCACTGATCTTGGATCCACAAGGACAGGCAGATGGAGGCCAAGAGCACAATGACAAGCCAGCACTTCAAATTGAACAGATAAAAAAAGGATGAGAGAGATATTCTTTCAGAGGACGTGAGAGAACAAGGTGACAATGGCATCAGGAATGGGTATGGACCAATTCAAGGAGGAAGGGAATATTAACAACTCATCCTTCAACCAGTCCTCATCTGCCTCCTGCACCATTGACGAGTCGTACAAGTACATATTCCTCCCGATCTGCTACTCGTTCACGTTTATATTTAGCATCACCCTCAACTCGATTGTCTTGTACCGCTCATTCCGCCACACCAGGCGCTGGAACGCTTCCCTTATCTACATGGTAAACTTGGCCTCAACTGACTTTATGTATGGCCTTTCCTTGCCGTTTCTGGTGGCCAGCTACATCATGCAAGACGAATGGGTTTTTGGGGACTTCATGTGTCGCCTGGTGCGCTTCTTGTTCTATTTCAACCTCTATTGCAGCATCTTCTTCCTCACTTGCATCTCGGTGCACCGCTACCTGGGGATCTGTCACCCAATGAAAACCATCACCCTGGAGACCAAGCGTGCAGTGAAGGGCACGTGTGTCGTGGTGTGGATCGCCGTGTTTGCCCTCACCTGCCCTATCTTTCGCTTTGCACAGACTCAGTACCTGCTCCGCGGAGGGGAGGTGGCAGACACCCACGCGCAAGCTGCTAACGCGCAGGGCGCTAACGGAGTAGCGGGTGGGTTCCAGAACTGCTGGGATGATGCAATAGACGAGGAGTTCCAAGTGTACGTCCCTTATGGAATCACTTTGCACCTGCTAGGGTTCTTTTTGCCCTTCAGCATTATTGCCTGGTGCTACTCACACGTAGTCCTGACAATCATTAGAACCCTGAGATCCCAGCCGTGCAGAGAGGACAGTGGTGGTGGAGGAGGAGGAGGAGCGGTGGGCCGTGGTGGTGGACTAACATCGGGAGCGGAAGGCATGTCAATTATCCTGGGTGCACACTCGCCGTATGTGCACAGACGACGAAAGTCGATCAAAACCATCATCACCATCACCCTCCTCTTTGCCTTGTGCTTCTTCCCTTTTCACGTGACCCGCACTATTTTCTTGGTTCTGAAGGTGACAAACGGCGTGCAGTGTCCCACCAAGCAATTGGTCTCAATCTGTTACAAAATAACACGGCCGTTGGCTTCGTTCAACGCCTGGCTAAACGCCTTGCTCTACTTTCTCACAAAGGAGAAAGGTTCTCCTTGCTGTCCACAGCCAGAGCCAGTCCAACATGGCCTCCTCTGGCCCCTAAGGATGCTGGGAAGGGCAGGAGAAGAGGAGGATGGTGGTGAAGAAGCCATGAATCACAAAGGAAATAATGAACCAAAAGCAGAGACTGATATATATCGAGGGCAGCCATAGGACATAAAAATAAATGGTAATACTTTACTTGAGAGTTCTGACATAAGAGTGACCTGTGCCTGTCATAAAAAATGACATGACATGAATCATGAACTTTAATGACACTTTTTAATGTTCATGCCTGTCGTCATTAAGTGTCATTAAATTTTTGTCGTTGCCAGTTTGGGATGCAGACTTTACAAAAACTGAACAACAGCATTAACAAAGTGTTATTAAAGTTCATGATATATGTCATGTTATGTTTATGACAGGGCTCCTGTCAGTCATATGTTGACATGCTTAAGGAAAGTGTGACCAAATAAATTGGTCCAGAAGACCAATAAACCGTATGGAAATCAGGGACAGACAGAGAGGTAAAGTTCTGAGAAGAGGTCTTAACTAAGTGCTGGAATGTCACTGTAGAGTAAGAACTGGGACCAGCCAGATGAAATTCTGACAAAACATTGCCTGCACATTTTGAAATATACTCTGGTTGCGTTCCCAAATAGTCTTAAGTGGTTTTTAAAAGTATGCAATGCATTGTAATTGTTTAAATTCTATTGTCATAACCTATTTAATAATACTTGACACTCTGTTCATGTCATAGGAGTAGTTTTTGAATGTCAGAGCTACCAGCTGGAAGGTATTTTTGTTTGATGTGCACACCATGTTGAAAATTAAACATTTTGGGCTTTAAGTAATCCAAGTTATTTTATCGTCTTCTACACCCACCTTCTAATAATCTAGGTTCTCTTGGATATATTCAGGTTGGCCCCCTAAAAAATGGCACAGCTTTTGTTTCTAATCATTAGGCTGGTGCTGAGTCTCATTGTTTCTGGTGGTAGATGATCCATTGAGCAGGGTGATGGGTGATGGGTATCGTCCACTGACAGCCTCCCGTAACCTAATTACACCAGTCTCGGTCCTCCGAGTGCTGTGTGCGGACAATGGATCTGATCAGTCTGAACAAACCCTAAGAATAAGTATCCTGCTTGCTAATGATTTCTTCTTATAGGTTAATTTATAATGGTTTCATAATAGGTTTATTTATTTCAAATGTAGCCAGATAACAGCTTAAGAGGACAATCTATGGTGTAATTACAGAGGTTATGGTTTGAACAGTGTAAATAAGATTTTGCATAAAAGTTTAAATTAAAGATGTCAAATAAAAATTGAAAAGTTAGCCTGGACACAAGACGAATCAGAGATCTCACTGAGTTTGCTCTACCGAACCCATCTGGGCCTTATAACACTGAAACTGCTTTCCACTCCAGTCGAGCCAAACACAACTGCTTATCTGATCAGGGCTGGGCTTTATTCCACGATAGAGGAACATGCTCGGGGCAGTTTGATACATAACCGGTAGCTTCACTTATCTGGTCATGTTTGAAGATGAATAAAAAACTGCATGGGATTTATTTTGCATCAAATCAGATAATGTTAGATGCACAAGCTTAGAAGTTCATTCACAAATGGAGCCCCAACGCCAAGAAATGAACAATATTTGTCTGTTTTCATAATTTTTCAGTCTTTGATAGTTTTCCAGCCTGAAATCTTATCTAGGAAATCATAATATAAGTGTAACTGGCCATGTCATGGTTGTAGAGAATTGTTTTCTATGAGGCACTTAATAATAAGTGTGAAAAAGTGAGGTTTAAAACTAAGGGTGTGTGTTTTGTATCCATTTGTACTATATTTGTAGCTGTTTTTCAATACAAAACAATGAGAATATAGTTAAAGCAAGATCAATTAAATTATAAATGTGTCAAGAGACGGAATTGATAGTGGGAAGAATAAAAAGTCGTATAAATGAATATGCATCTGGCTCTTCATGTTATAACAAAAGCCTGAACCCATATGAAAATGAGAGCCTGATTAAAATCAATATAATGAAAACAAGAATATCTATAAACATAAACAAAACATTTTAAAACCAAGTAGGCTTTGTTTTTCTTTATCAGCTATTGTATTAGCCTGCCTTGTTGTTACTCTCCTAAAAATTTAGAATAAAACTTCAATGAAAGCAAAAGCTTTCAGGAGTTATTCTTTCTGTAACAGAAACCTTTCATTTGCTTCTACAGGTCATTTCAATATCAATATGTGAAATGGTAAAGTGTAAGCTAGTGTCAGATCAAAGATTTAAGTTTAGAATTTCAAGATCCTTACTTTCAGGCTTCGAGTCCTCTGTGCTCTGACCTTGGCATAAGAACTCTCATGGCCACAGGGTCAGGTAATCTGATCAGTATAATGTCCTTAATGTTGTCAGTCTCAGCAATATCAAAAGACCTGAGGATAAATCAGACAGATGATGTCACACCTATTCTCTCTGCAATATTCTGTATTATTTGGAAGACATTTCAACAGCAGATTTTAACAGAATATTTCATAAGACATTACCTTTAGATGAACAATGGTTCTCAAACTCTTTCTGTTACACTTCACCTTACTTTCAAAAGCTGCGTTTTGGAGCAGAGCAAGACAATCATTTATAGCTTATTCAACGGTTTGTTTTGAGTATATGATCTTCATGGTCTATTAAGAAAGGTCTTACAAGAAGCACAAATTTCCCTATGTCCGTCAAATCCCACGTATCATGCCTCTATTCCCCACTAGAGGGCCCACTCCACACACTGACAAGGACTTCAAAATCACCTCCTCTTGCGCTTGTCACTTGAGATACAGATCCTGTCGGAAATGACGCCAAACTCTCACATTTATCTAAGTTGCCTGGTAATAATGCGAAACGACTAACTAATTTCAACAAACTATCTAAAAATATATATATTTTTAATCCCAAAACCCTTTTCTACTTTAATTTTTCATTCAGTTCTGTAATTGTACCAACGAGTATCTGCAAGACTTGACCTAGATGTATTCCCCTCTAGTGATCTCCCTTTTAAACAGGCCCAAGGCTCTTAGTGATTGGCAAGACCAGTGCAGGTGAAAAAGGCTTGGCTTTCACCTGATTCTACTGGAGACACACTGGGAAGAGAGTAAGGATGGCAGGGGTGTCGGAAGAAATCTGGGCCCTATGACAGAAAATCATTTTGGCTCCCCAAACATTGCATGTTTTGATGCATGGAGAAACTGGAGCACAAGATCACTTGCTTGAGCTTGAGGGTTATTCTTCATCAACAATGTTGTTAGTTTTTATGACAGTGTAAGACTTTGCTTGACATGCACAGAGACTGCATCTAGCCCTGACACTTGCTGCACATTTTGGTAACACTTTACTTGAGGTTTGGGACATAAGAGTGACATAAGCCTGTCATAAACATGTCATGAACATGACTAACACTTTTTAATGTTCATGACTGTTGTAATTAAGTGTCATTCAGTTTTTGTAATGTAAAGTTCACACTGTTTGAGATTCAGATATGACAAAAACCGAATGACAACTAATGACAAAGTCATGAACATTTTTGAGTGTCATTACACATTCGTGACGTGTCATGTTTATGACAGGTTAATGTCACTCTTATGTCGAAAACTTCAAATAAAGTGTTACCCACATTTTTGCTATCAGTGCAGCTGTTGAGGGAGTGTAGTTTTTTTTTTTTTTAAGAATTTATACTTTTCTTAAGTCAGAGTTTTGGCAGTGAGGCATACATGAAAAAAGAGAGTAAAATATCAGTGGAATTGCCCATACCTGCGTTTACACATTTGATTAGATATCTGAGTGGACAGGTACACTACAACAACATTGCACTAAAATGACAATTGAAAGTTTATTTCAGTGCCCTTTCATCTCTCCCCTTAAGGACAAGTAAATGTCAAAATACCAGTGTCCTCAAAGCTGAATACAAATATTAACACAATTATACATGTTCTGGGTGGTACAATGACTCTACTAACTGTCAAAATAAAAATATATTATCTTGTCTATAGCCTTCAGTGATGTTGACAATGAGTCATTCAAAGTTCACCTAGTAATTTCAAACAACATTTAGGCATCTAAAATGACCCATGAATTCAAAAGAGCTCAAAAATCAAAAGCTAATCTTGCGGTTTTATCCATAAATGAACATTCCAAAGGTCATTCTTGCATGTAGACTACAATTTTAAACCCCAGTTTAAAATTACATACTGTTTTATGTACACCATCATATAAAAGAATTTCCTTACACAAAATATTGGCAACATACCAACCAACAGTTTTGGTGTAAAAGTTGCCCACAAATGAAATACACACAAAGGGTCCACAACAACTCAAACTGACAGACCCCCCAATAGGCGGATATCGGTTTTAGTTGGTGGAGACGTACAGATAACCCTCTGGATTGCACCAGTGAGGCAACTCAACGAGACAACAAGGGAAGATCTGAAGAATTCATGATCAGGTTGGAGTCCAGATTGAGGCTCTCTGCAACATAATAACAGAATACTGTACATAAGTAAGACAAAAATACTCAGGAGAAACAGCGTATTTTACAGTAAATTACTCTGGAATCACTGGCTGAGTTTCAAAGTCCTTCCTGCAAACTAAGCCCTGAGCCCTCAAGGACTTAACTAACTAACGCTGTTTAGTGACTGAGTCTGCAAGTGTGTAAGTGTTAGCCTTGCCTTTTGCATGATTGGAACACCACTTGTGATAAATCTTTCAATTAGCGAAATGTAAGTCACATTGCAACCACACTTGGTTTCCGTTTCTTCGAAATCGTTTGCAGGTGCTTGTTTGAAGATTCTATGCTTCTCCTATGTTTCACATCACAGCGCTACAAACTGTGAGTAATTCCCTTTAGCAAAGTCTCCATGGGATGCAGACTTAAGGAAAAGGCTCAGAAAGGGTGCAAGAGACACCCCTACACCCCAGCAATTTATCCTAAACATGCAGTTAAAACCTGTTACCACTGTTGGTTTCCATTACTCAACCACATAACACTACTGGTGTCCCAGGAGTGGGACATCACAATGTGAAGAGTCTGTGAGTCTGAAAGTGCAGACATTGAAACTGAGCCACTGAATACAAAACGGCTATTGACTAAATAGGGCTTTGCCCAAGAGGGGAATACATCAAATGGCAATCCTGTTCTTAATTGGCACACATATGGAAAAAACTCCTTACCCTGATCAAAATTGAGTTTCTTAGAGGAGCCTTCCCCAAGACCTTCTATGTCTACCAGGTCACTGTTGACATCTGAATCGTTTAACGCACTTAAAGTGACATCTGTGGAAATATAAAGAATTTTAACCAACAGTATAACACTAAACTGTAGAGAACATGGATAGACTACGACACCATGTGGCCTACATAATACACTGGATAACCACTACTATGGACCCCCATTAACCTATTAAAGATGTATGAAACAATGGAACAAATGCATGGAACATACTTAAACCTACTAAAAACCTACTAAAAACATACAGACAAATGCACGTTAGAGAAGTCATTGAAAAGAGGAAACTTGAGAAGACTGAAAAGGTTGGCTATTAAAATGTGCTAACAAATACATCTCTTCTGCTGCTCATCCTGCTATAACATGCATGCATTTTCTTTAGAGATTGATCAACAGAAGAGGACAGCTCACCTGCAGTCTTCTGTTTCTTTATTGAAGGGGGAGCAAGGGAGGCCCCCCGAACTGCCGTTGTCAGGACAACTTGAGAGGCTGGCACTGTTATGACAGTGGGTGCAACTGGAACAGGAGGAGGCTTCTTGGTGCTTTTCTTCTGGGTGTCAGTGGACAGAGCTGCACCACTGTTCTCATATAGTTTCCTCTTCACTGGTGTCTTTATCTGAGCCCTGTGATTTAATAAAGCATCGATCATTAGTCAACGCATGCATGCAGTCCAGGGTTTCCCCCTGGACTATATGGTGAAGGCGGCCCCCTTGACAGCAAACACCTCCCACCTTGACCAAGTCCCCAAAAAAGATCTGTATTGTGAACATAGTTTCAAAGCTTGCTTTCGCAAAAATGTAAAGACTATCTATTTTTTGCACTAGTCACTAGTCTCTGATACGGACTAACACTCTGTGTATGACGCCTATGTATGAATAGGCCTATAATGTTTCACTCACCCAGCTGGACTGGCATCAGCCACAGGATGTAACTGCATTGTCAGTTCACCCAACTTGGTAAAGGCAGCACCTGCTGCTGAGAATATCTCTCCCACCTGAAATGGCAGAAAGAAGCACAAAAATTATACTTTTCTAATCGAATAAATAAATGCAAAATAAATTAATTAACGTTAAACAAAACTTTTTGCACTTCTAGTTGGACATAGCATACAAGTATGGGTTTAGTTTTTATTGTGCTGTGCCGTGTTGCATTTTTTCAGTGACAAAATCGTCTGTATCAGTGTTACGACAAGTATACGACGTTGTGAAGTACCTGAACATCTTCGTCAACAAGATTGGCTTACCTTGGTGGAGGCGGAGGTCATGGTCTCGTGAAGAAAAGATGCTATTGTAGTTTGAATGCCAATCGTTAGGTTGCTAACAAGCTAACGTCTAAAAGCATCAAAGCACCTAGCTAGGTGCTAAATGGGCTCCCCGTACACAGTCCCACAATTTGCCAGCATTCACACAAATAACAATGAATTACCAACAGCGGGGGTTTCAATGAAATGCATGTGCAACATAAAGGTAGGTAGTAAAAATTGCAGGCGCGCGTTCCTTCTTTTTATCTTATGTCGGTCTCTGGTTGTATTTTCATTGTTGGCCGAAGAACAAACTCAGCTCTGAAGAGACTGGCGCTTTACGGCCACCTACTGGTCTGGAGTCTAAACGGTGAAGACTGTGGAGTCCAATTTTGTAGAGGTAGAAATGTATTGGAAAGAGCCCTTTTAAATTCCCATGCCGCCTACCCTTACAATGTTCTTATGTCTTTACAAATATATTAAAAATAAATACACAAATTAATAAATAAATACATTTAAAATGCACAAGGACTTGTGGAAACATCACTGGACTTGTCATCACAACTTTGAGCTGAGGAGTTGAGGCTACATAATCCTTAAAGGCCTACAATGTGATGTAGATAGGTTGATGGGCCTAGAAGAGGGGTGGCCATACTAAGGCCTAAGGCCCGGGGGCCAATTGCAGCCCTCTGCTCTCTTTCATGCAGCCTGCCATGAAGTAGGCTAAAAAAATAAGATGTAGCCTAATGTGGTCCTTTGTTACATCAATCATTACATCTCCATTACACATCATGGTTCAGTGACTGGTGTGTCATGTTTGTCATGTTATCATTAAACAGTGTAACAATAGACGGCCTGCAGTTGCTCTTTCACTTGAAACTGGTAAAAAATTGATCTAGACTAAACCTTAAAAGGGTTTGTAATACAGATGATGTAAAACAGGTTTTTAGTGCAATTTAGCAAACAAACACTAGGGCACAGGCTGTGCACCAAAACATGACAAACATTTCAGCCAACATAGTTAGTGGAGGGGGTGGGGGTTAGTAAACAATGCACATATTGGCTAGTGAGAAAAGTTGATTTAGTATCGTGAATTAGAGAGTAGCATTTTGTTTGTTTACGTTGAATGTCAACAGAAGTGACATCATTCAGGATCTCATAGTGCACCTTTAATGAATTCATGAATTTGGTTAATGGATTTATAGTTGCATCTTGTGATACTTTTATCATGGAAAACAAAGCGTGCACATTGTACATGTGGGCTATTGCTGAGCAGTACAGCCTGACGGTACCCCTCTATGAGAGACTAATTTCATTAGCTCATAACACAGGATTGTCTGCTTCCTCCTTGCTATTACAGAAACATGTCGACACTACGCCCATCACTCTGTCAGTAGCCGAACCAGAAGAATCCAGTTTGTACAGTATGTATAACCGGTGGGGAAAAAAAACAGAGGACAACAGGATCACTTTTACTCTAATTTATTTAATGAGGTTGTGTTGTGGGGCTTTAAGTACAGTACCCGGAGAAAGGAGAGAACACACAGTAACATGCAGAGAGGCTGCACCATACTGCCACCACACAAGTTTGGCACAGGGGGCTTATTTTGGTGCATCAACAAAAATGACAATTAAAAAAACATCATAATCAACAACAGCAATAATAATAATAATAATAATAATAATAATAATAATAATAATAATAATAATAATAATAATAATAATAATAATGATAATAATGATAAAGAACAAAATATTATTTAACCTAATTTGATGGTTTCTGAATTTCAGTCCAAGAAAGAATCTCTCTCAATCCAGTGCTCAACGGTATAAATGTACTATCTTTCATAAACTAATGTGGTTACGGACAGCAGCAGTGTTTCGATTAGATGATAAACACACAACAGGCTTGCATCCATGACTACAATACATAATCTACAAAAGCCATTCTATTTAAAGTACTAGCGACTGTAACGAATGATGTACAGAACGGGTGTCTTTCTTTTGGACAAAGGAAAAGTTATACATCAAATAAAATATGGCACTCTTTATATTGCTTTGTTCAGACATATCAAAGCCTCTTTACAATGACCATCATCAATAAATAATGTGTGAAAATGTGTCATTGCGTTCAAATACCAAATACAATAAATATGCTTTAATTTATTGCTAATGTATTCATTTTTAGAGCTATAGTAGTACTTTCACTTGATAATAGGTATAACACACACTTGTATTGTGTAGGCTATCTTATAGAGGGTAACAGTCAGTGTGGTGCACAATGCAGATGGGAAGAGCTTAAGAACATGCAGAATGTAGCCTACTCACTGGCATACAGGGAAATATGGAGGACTTTTCATTTGCCTTGACAGCATGATCTTACATAATACACACACGCGCGCACACACACAAACACACGCACACCCACCTACACACACCCACACATGCGCATACCATCATGTGCAAACACACACACACACACACACACACACACACACACACACACACACACACACACACGCATCATCCTCTCATCATTTAAATTCTTTCATTTTTAAAACATTCTACTAAAACTAGAACTTCATTCCAGTCACAAGGAACTACATGCCTAGTGACAAAATTGATTAAAATACTTGCCAAAACACCCTTCATTCTGCCACAGAGCTGGTTCAGACACTATCCTTAATGTTGACAGGAATCAAAATAAATACTGTACAGATTGGTGGAGACACATAGAGAGAGAGACAGTGATTGAAACTGAAAGAAGACATATGACAAACACATCCCCCAATGTAATTAAGTCTATAACATAGTCCTAAGTCTTTCACTGTTGAGACCTGCATACAACATGCACAATGTACGGTAACTGTATGGTTAAAATGCAAACAGAAATCCACAGATTCATGATATGTACTGAATGGGTAAACGTGTCTAAAGGGGGGCGATATCATGAACCTGCGTTTTAATTTTTACGTCTCTCACTTCCCCCCGCCGCAATTAATAGCTGTCAGGCAATACAATGGCTGACTCAGCAGTATGTCGTGTTAAAAAGAAAGCTAAGTAAATGGCCTCTCCTCCATTAGGATAATGGATGGGGGGAGTGCTTACACACGCAGTCTGAAGAAAGAGGAAAAAAAAAACACAGGTCAACCTTCTGGCACGGAGACAATAATGTACTGTAATGGTATTCATTTGTACCCGCAGACATACACATACACACTCAAAAATACATGCATTCACAAACTTACGTTGAGTCGTTTTAAGTGAACATGGGTTAACTTTGTGGTGCGATGCCTTTTGATAGACATAATTCATTGTACAAACCCATGCAAAGAGGACCAATAGTCATGCTGAGTAGTAGTGATGAAAAGGCATGTCAAATATGAATACTTACAGCGAAACACGAGGACTCACAAAAACACACATACAGGTACACACATACACACACACACACACACAAGAGTACGGATTATATGTTTTCAGTGCAACCTAGAGCAGTGGTTAAGTTGGCTCCGGATTTGTGTATCTGTTCAACGATGTAAGCTGGACCCACAGACAGAATTACAGACAGACATATAAAGAGATATGAATGGATACTAGTGTACATAGGACGCATACGGATGCCTCACTAAGACCAACATACACAGCAGAGACACAGAAAGAAAGCAAATCAAAAAGGCAAAATTAAAATATATTAATGAAAACTAGGGGATCCTGAGGACCGAAGTCAATGAAGTTTCCTTTCCCCAGACACACACACACACACGCACGCACACACATACACACATACACACACACACGCACACACACATACAGAATCACCCAGTCATACCCACACAATCTCGGTCTTCAGAGGTAATTGCACATCTTTCCCATGAATGACCACACCTTAACATGGTCTCTGATAGCAGCCTGCCGAGCATCACAAAAAGATCTATATTTCTTAGGAGTTAAGTGAATAATACAGGTAGAAAGTAGTGACTGACATTAAAACGACAGATGCTAATGCTATGTGCACTACATACAGCAGCTAGTGTGTTATCTGAAATCTACAATCACACTGACCCTCCAATCAGCTTAGTGTCAGTCACATTACTCATGAACAACTTTTGACCCACTTCATTTCGACGGCAAAACTGCCCGAAACTGAAAAAGATGTTGGTATCTCATCTCTCATCGCGCCATCTTTATTATTTTTTTTTTGGCGTCTTCCTATTTTAGAGGTCAGTGCAGCGTTCCTGCTTGCTGTAGTGGTCGAACTGACTCTTCCAGTGCATCATGTAGGAACTCCATCGATGGAACTCCACCTTCCACTGACGCTCAGCTTCATCAATGTTATCTAGAGGGGGAGAACAGAGAGTTTTTTTTTAAGCAAGTTTATTGGTGTGTGTATTTTTTTTTTTACAATATAAAACAGACTTGGCTTGAGTGTGTGTGTGTGTGTGTGTGTGTGTGTGTGTGTGTGTGTGTGTGTGTTTCATTGAAATTGATTATGGGCAATTCCATGTCAACTCAACACCAAAATCTTGATTTCAACACAATGGCCCTCATTTTTTCCTGATTTTTGGTCCAAACTTGGTTCCTCCATGTCTCATTAGAACAAAGCAAAAATAGGAAGGAGAAAGGATTTTGTTTACATTTCATCCTTTCCTTGAAAGAAGGCAGCAAAAATTGCATATTTAAAAACACCATTTAGGACAACTTCCTCATAGACTACATGTCTGCAAAGTTTTGAAAATGTGAGAGCTACGCATTCAAGATGACTTGAGACCAAAATTAGTCTTTTCTTTTAGACACTGAAAAAAATGATGCGGTTTTATTTCAGTGGATAACACATCAGTGGTGGAACTCACTGCAATTTCAATGTGATCTTAGACATTTACACATGGTTCTTCCTCAGTGTGGAAATTGAAAAAATGTTGATGCATTAAGAGAGGATACGAAAAACTGAAATTTGCTGTGTTTTACTTGGTCATGCCTATCCATGTTTGAAGAGCCATATCTCAGAAACCGAACAAGATATTGAGGTATATCAAGATTTTTTTTTTTTTGAGACATTGAGGAATGTTTTGACCAAAAGTGAGGAAAAACTGAGGACCATGGTGTCGGGCCTGTTCCAACTTATATGGAATTTCCCTTATTATTACCAGTGATGTTGAGAAGGCGGGGGAGGAAACGATTCCACAGGGCACACACTTGTGTCCTCAGGCCTTTGTACGTTTTCAGTGGTTCAGTGTTCAGTCCCACATGCTTCTGGTCAGTAATGGTGAACTGTGGCCACCTCCTCCTTTCGTACATACCATCGGTATTGAGGTTTGGATTTCTAAAGAAATAAGGCCACACAGAGAATGAATAGGGGCAAAAAGAGGTGCACAAAATATATTACGAACTTATTTCTGATTTGTGTGTATGGATAAACATGCATATTAATTCCATTCAAGTCCCAGGCTTACCCAGTGCGAGCGAAGTTAGCCCAATATTTCATCATTCGTCGGCTAAGTTTCTCTTCCTCTATTGTGTAATTGAGTCTTTTCTCCAAGGGGAGTCCGAAAACAAATTCAATTTCATATCCATGGATGACCCCCATCCACTCTGGCCAAGCAAGGTTGGATGCCCGATGATCGAACAGATAGAGATATACAGCACCTGGAGGGGAAGACAATTAAGACAAATATTAAGATTTTGCCATCAGAGAAAGAGTCAAGAATACTGTGGATGTGGAAAATATGGACACAGAATTACATAGTACCTGTACAACACAAATACATACCAAATACAAATACATTGCAAGTGAAATGTTATTGTCAAAGGTTTCAATGGAATCCAGGGAGCACTGTGGCTCAGCTGACAACTGGTATTGTACAGGAAGGAACCCATGAGGACCCAGGGTCAAGTCTGCACTTGGCTCTCTAAATACAGTACATTATAATAATTTACTACTACTACTACTACTACTACTGCTATATAAATATATCATAATCATAATTCTTCACCATTCTAAATTAAAATAATTTCCTTTACCAGGTTACCAATACTATTCTTTCCATTCTTGCTGTTCCTTTATCATGACTAAACTGCAATGGATTCAAACATACAACAATAACCACATACAACAGGGCAACAGCACTGCTGCACTCTGGAACCCTTTCTCTTGCTATGGCTTGCAGTACACAGTTTACTGATGAGTAAAACAGAACAATGGCAAACAGCATCTACCACTGCCAATTTTTTGTACTGTGCATTTTGTCTGAAGTGGTAGTTAAACCACCAAACATCTCAAATATGAGAAGAGGGAGACAAACTGGGGGACGGAGGGATTTTTCCAACATAACTTCCTAAAAACACAGAAAAGAATGTGGACAATTAGTTCTGTGGTCAGTGGATCTGATGAATAGTTCCTAAAAGATCTAGTTAACATTGCTGTTTAAATTGTCAAGCGGGGCTTAAAAAGGCCTTGACCAAATTAACAAATAGGCCCAGACAAATATAGCCATTGTTCAAAATACACAAGGGAAATTATTCTCGGACATGACCCTCAAGACACACCAGATGTTTTTTTTTTATGAGGCAGTAAAACAGTACTGAGACTTTTTTTTTAGCCAAATGCAGATAGGGCCTAAACTTAAGCCTGTAAAAGTATCACATATCCCATAAACAGGATTATCCCGGCCCCCCCCCCCCCCCCCAACATTTCTTCAAACAACAAGCACAGGTTTACACATTTTCAATCTTAAACAATTAAATTGTTTAATTTATTAATAACAGACATCTTTTGTTAATAAGGGTATAATAGCCGTTGGTTTGATGAACGCAACACTGTTGGTTATGAAACGAGCAGTCATTTTCATACCTGCAACAGACTATCCAGGCATAACTACATCATGCATTTAAGTCAATTAGTTGAATATTAACCCTCTTCATTTGTAGTTAACATTCATAATTGCTCAAGTTCCTGAAAACTTGACTGGGCACAATAGGAACCACTGTTGTACAGCTCATGGATCAGTGCTTGGCTACTTCTAATTTCTATTTACATCACATCCTTATGTGAGATCATCCACCCCAAAGCAGTTTTTTCTGGACAGTAACTATGTGGATGATACTGAATTACTGGTCATCTCCTCAGATGACTTTACTATGTCTGCTTGAGTGGTTGAATGTCTGCATACCTCCTTGTCTCGTCGCCTTTAGTTTAGTCTTTCGAAACCTGACCTCCTGATATTCACAGACATCCAGCTAACCTACAAAATACTGCTCATCTTCACTGACCCTCGCTCAAATGGTACAGGATCTAGGTCTCGTAAATGCTGACCGACTTACTTTCTCTATGCATGTAGTTCCAATCACAAGTTTTCTGTCTGGTTTCACTATTATATTTTGCAGAACGACATCCTGTTTCACGTAAGTAACTTGTGCTACACAACATATTTTTACAAGCCCTGGCTATTTAGCCAGGCTAGCGCCGCCTAATGCTTCTGGCCAATTTCATTTGCCTCCAGGCATATAGTCAGGAAACTAATGAATCGCTTTCGTTTGCTTTGTCCGCCCAGGCGGACAGCCAAATCAGCGAGCAGAGAATTCAAACGATGCATTCCAGTGCGTACCATACGTCATGGCCAAACAGTAGCGATTGGTTGAAGCCACGACC
>JASCQY010000062.1:480461-495682 GCA_030264315.1 Sardinella tawilis
ATCCAGCGCCTTAGACCGCTCGGCCACGCTACCGTAATACGCAGAGAAGAACACGTCATTTTTAAACACTGAAAGTGGACGGAAACTGTTGTAATGTCGAAGTAAATTTGGATAAAATGGCACCCTATTAGGCCTACTTGTTTAGCTCAATGTTACATTATTCCGCCAGAAATAATGGGGGCTTTGTAATAACTGCAGTACATATTTGTGCGAAAAATCGTTAAAAAGTCTGGTTAGAAAGTCTAACATTTTATCTTAGCCTATCTAATTATCTCTATCAAGGATAGAACTATATGGCTGGAAAGAGAAGAAATCTAAATTATAGTCAACTGTAACCTCCTTGGTTGTCTTGTTACCTTTAGACCACGATACAGAAGTCATCACCGCTCTTAATCTACTTTTGGAAATTTACTTGTTTCCTTCATCTCTCTGCGAACAAGATATCAGCTAAACCAAAAGAATTTAGCTTTTGTGACTGAGGTTTGTAGATTCGTCCTCGGATAGAGAGCGCCCTCTAGAGTATACAGTCACATTTTTACAAGGATTTATGTTATTACATGAATACGACGCAAGAGGGCACTAATAAGACCTTAAAAACCTTGTCGCCGCCAGTGATCAGCCTCTTAGCGGGGAAAAGAGAAAAGTAGCCTACACTACTTTATTTGACTATAACATACTTTAGTCAGGGTCATTTTTCAGAGGAGATGAACCCTGCTTGTATTACATTTCAGCTTTTGCCTATTTTAGGCAGAAGACCTGAGAATTAGGCTACTGAGGGGCGGTGAGAGATGGTGGAATTGGAAATTATTGTAGGGCGGACTCACTCACACCAGGGCCCCAAATTTCAGGATGCAGTTAGTCTTTAGATTAAAATGCAAATGTCAAATATAGCCTATTTGTCGTCAGTTATACCAAAGATGATGTCTCAGTAAGTTTCAGTAAGTGGACAGTAAAACAACTTAGCCAAGCATAATACAGCATGATGGTTAGGGACAACAAAGCACAAATTAGGAGAAAGCCTCTGCATGTGCATTTACATTTACATTTACATTTATGCATTTGGCTGACGCTTTTATCCAAAGCGACTTACAAACGAGGATAAAACATTCAAACGACAGCACAATGTGAGGGAAACTAAGCTAAGAAGTGCTAAAAAGTGCATGCTGTTGGTATGAAGTCAAGTGCAAGACTGTAGTAGAAGTGCATCATTTAGGCCTGGAGAAATTCTCGAAAGAGCTGGGTCTTTAGAGTTTTCTTGAAGGTGGAGAGGGTATCTGTAATTCTGGAGGCGCTTGGAAGATCATTCCACCAGCGTGGGACCAAGGATGTCGGATGTGCAGATACTTGATGATACAGACATCAAGACAGTCCTTCACAGGCCTCCTTGGAGGCTGTGTGTGGCCCATCAGCAACATAGAATAACATCATCAGGTTCAAGACTAATCGTGTTTTACAGTGTTATCTGATAACAATCTATGAGAAAAATCTATGTGCTTGCCAATTAAACATTAGATTAGATAAGAATACCAGGCCCCATCAATGCCAAAAAAAAATTATAAAATTGAAAACTATTTGGGGCCTGACAAGGACATGGCCGAAAAACCACATTGGTTACGTGGAAGTCACAAGCAAATAGAAATTTGAATTTGTTCCGCAGATCCTTGGCTATGCGGGAAAAACCAATCACAACGGTTTATCAGCATTACCAATTCATCAAAATGCATGATCCAATCACAGTGAGTTTCTTATACAGCACTGGATGAGCACTGTATGTCTCACAACCAATTCACTATGGTTAAGGTAAGGATGCATTTTCTTTCAAAATGACAAAGCAAGTGCAATTGACGATTTCCAAAGAGATTGAAGAATACTTTAATGCTTCCCTTCTCATTAAAAACAGATCTGATAAATGGGCAAAGGGAAATTTCAGTAACCATTGTTTCTGTTTGAACACAAGAGAAGAAATACATAAAACATTCCATGTGTCTCAAAACGTGAAAAAGCAAGATTTCACTGGTACCATGTGAAAATAATTTCAGCTTTAAATCATTTTATGTCAATATGGACATAATTATATTAAACAGACACCTCCCTTATCTCTGGTGGAACTTAAAGCCACACATCTGCAGGAATCAGAAGAAAGCAGGGGAGATAATGTGAGAACATTATGTGCCCTACATACAGTAGGCATATCTACTCATGAGAAACAAATGCACATGAGAACACATACAGGGATATCAGAAATAACTTTCTATTGTCCTCTTTCTCTCTCAAGGGCACCAGTGTTTATGTTCTAACAAACGCTTTGCATTCTTTGCTAACACATTATCATTTTGTCCAACAGTTTAACGTTGCCCCAGGCTCTCTTTGTGAACCTAACATTGATTCTGTATTGCTTTGGATAAAAGCATTGATTGAATCCCATTCACTTCACTTACTTCTATCTGGACTAGACCAAACATGTTCATTTTTGTTGATTTGTTGATCATGTACCCATGTTTACCAACAAAGCCATGTGGGCACTCCATGTGCTGGGAATCAATCCATCCCATGTGCTACTGTCTACAGAGTAATGTGTTATTTTTAGAAGAAGTGGTGAGCCAATAATAAAGAAGTAGCCTAACCAATATTATTTAACCCAGTGGTTCCCAACCTTTTTTGGCCTGTGACCCCAATTTGACATCACAAATTACTAGCGAACCCATAGACATTTGTTTTTGTAGGGTTTCATTCTCTCGGCAAACAGGGCATTACCACAAAGCAGATATTTCAGCTTTTCTTTGTTGCGTTCAATGACGCTAGCCATGTTGAAGGAAATTTTCCTCATATTTTCTCTGTCTTTAGTGTCTGTTTCTATAGTTCTATGTCTTTACAGTGTTTATAATTGTATGTGGGCCGACCCATTTGGGGTCCCGACCCCAAGGTTGAAAAACACTGATTTAACCTATCACAAATAGTTTTATGATTGTAAATGAAAGTTTGAACTATAGTGCTAAAACAATAAATGCAATGTTAGTGACTTATTAAAAATGTTCTTAAATGCCTTGCAGGATGCTGAGCAGAAATCACTGTGCATGCAAGTATTGCGCAATGAGGCTGTGCATGCAAACATCCGTCACTGAAAAAGACCAGAAGTGATGGTGCACCAGCTAAATATAAATGGTGCAAGAAAACATGTGAGTATATTACATAATATGACATTTAAGTTTAAGTCACAGACTCAAGGCTACATACAAGGCAGATGTTTTAGCGTTAGCTCATAGCCTATGTACGTCTGTTTTTCCAGACAGAACTTTTGGAGCCACAGAGCCTTTTTGGCCTGGACCCTATCCACTGCACAAGACACTGCACTAAGGACAAGTCTTTTCCAGGTAATTTTTGCAATATAAGCATGACCTGAACACCCGTAAGACGTCTAATGTTTAGTGGGTACAGTGCAGGGCCAAACAATCTTTCCTTAGTCCATACTTCAGGCTCTATATTTCTAGGCGTATATTGTATTAACTCTTTCCCGACAGGGCAAAAATAGGCCAAAAATTACTCTTTTGATATTTCATTCTGCTGTGGGTGACCCAATCATATGTCAGGGAAACTATCTATTTTTCTTTGAAGCCAAACACTACACAGATATCTCTCATGGAATTTATATATTATTTATATTAACTAATTAGCATATATTTGCATGAAAACTGTATATTCCAGACACTATTTTTTACTATTTAAGTCTTTTACAGCTTTAGTCTTGCATGATATCAAAAAACTGAAATAGCAGAAAGTTGTATAAATCTATCGGCTAAATAAATACCAAATTTGGTAGGAATTGGATGAAAGCAACCCCCCAAAACACATTTCGAAATAATGTACATGGCACAAATTACCATTGAATTGCATTGATTTGTAATATCACACATAATTGAACTTGGCTGGTAGTCAAAACGTTATTGTCTACTTTACCTTCTCTTGTCACTTGCCATCTGTTGATAATAAATTGACTATAAACTGTATATCCCTGAACATGATTATCTGACAATCAACTCAAGAAAGCTATATACACAGCTTTTTTCTACTCAATCTCTGTTGCTTTACATTGGTTGTCATCTTGAAAATGAGGAAATTGTGGTTGATGTACTAACACATAAAGATTATAACCAACCAGTAGTAATATCTGTGTAACAATTTGTGTAATTGATTGACGCCCTTTGACACTCAGAGACAATTTTGTGTGTTCTCTTAACATAGAAAGGGTAGAAATGAACACAAGGAGCACACATTTTGGAGACATCACTCAAAATAATAATAGCACTCAGAAAGTGCAGACCGCCGCCAAGGGCGATGTGCAGTAGCGAAGTGCTTTTGATCTTGCACGCCATTGGAGGACAGTCTATGTTTGAAAAATTATGTCATGCAAATACGATTTGATTGGTAGTCTACGTAGGCAATATAGGGTCACTGACTCAATACAAATTCCAGACAGTGTTCCAGATCACCACCAAAATGTAATCATCTATTTTTTGCCCTAATACCCACGTTGTCTTAACATTTCATCCAAACCTGTACAGTTCTTATTGAGTCATCTTGCCCACAGACAGACAAACGGCATAGAAAACATCACCCCCTTGCCGGAGGTAATAAACAAATTTGCAGCACAAATCAATATAGTTTTCATGGTTAAGATTATTCCCCTTATCCACTGGGGGGTATCAGCGAACATTACTTGCATGTGATCTCAGCTGTGGGCATCAGGACCACAGCTAGCAGGCCAAACATGCTTATACCCAGCGCTCAATATCAAACAATCTGATCGGGTGAACTTGTAAAGCAATCTTCTAGCCTGATGCATTAGCCACTTATTTCACTCTGTTTCATGTAGCGTCTGATTCCTATCCATTTGGATTTGTTTGCTTCATGGTGGGCAGATACTTTCTGCTTAAAACCATGTGTAAACAAAGACAGACTCTGACTCTGAGGTAAAATATGAACTAATTAAATCAACCCATAGCACTATTGTTCGAGGTCACTGAGTGCTGTTTTTTTGGGGGGAAAAAAATGAAAACAATATGTTAACTGAATAGCAGTCTGACGGCCCATTTTAACTGAATGGGGCAGAGAATCTTACATGCATCTTTCATTTAATATAGGCCTAAAATGCCAGTTGCCATGTTGGTTCAAATTGTTTTGTTCTTTTTCCTATAGACAGCACTCAGTGAATTCAACCAACAGGGCTATGGATTGATTTCCATCAGATTTCTCCTTTAATAAAGGCATACATTAACATTATATAATTATAGTTTCTTAACGATTAACTTACATTTTAACTTGTAAATACCTTAGCAACAGATCAACTATGAAAAAATTACTAAATTTAAAGTCTAAATTAGTGCAGTCATACAGTGCAGCATCACTTTAAGTGCTTTCTTAAACCTGAGCGGTTTAGTTTAAAATCCTTTGTCATGAATAAATTCACAAACTCTGTAGCCAATGAAGTGCTATAGGCTATAACTTACCCATATTTGAAACATTTTGTAAAATGATTCAATCAGATTTATGTAGATAAAAGAACGTTTAGGTCCTTGCAAATTGCACACACACCTTCAAGTCCCCAACCCCTCCCCTAACCATGTTGTTGGTGTTTTGCTGAAATGGTTTGTTATGTTTTGGTGCACAGCCTGTGCCCCCAGTGTTTGTTTGACGTTTACAACCCCTGTGTTGTCTCCAGAGACTGGACTTTTTCTAAATATATTCAGGGGGCAGGCAGCAAGTTGATCAAGGAGAGATGCCTACGAGACAAAAATGAAATGCGGTAAAAACCATGCAAGATCTCAAAGTGCACCTTTAATATGGCATGTTTTACATCATCTGTAGGCTATTACAGGTCCTTTTAAGGACTTTTTTCCCTGAGCAGCTGACTAAAAGGTAAACAACCTCAACCCCATCGATAATAGCTCTCTTGCATATGAGTAGACCTATTTGTAGGCCTATTTGTTATTGGGTGCTGTGTAAGCTTAGGCCTACTATGTGGCAGTGAAACTTTCATCTGAAAATAGAAGTGATTTTAGCCAGTAGCAACTAATTCTTTATGTTAGTACGATTCATTTCTGAGTCATGACCAATCATAGAGCGTTAGAATAACCTACCAATTATTTTCGTTGCGTTTATAAGGACAGAGATAGCCGCCTATAGCTTGTTCTGGCAGAGAACAATCCGCAAATTTAAATGCAGCTTAGTCTGTCGTCATCAAGTAAATGTCAAGTCGTAGATTTAAATCTATTTACTTTGGCCACATTCATGTGTTCATGTCGTCTGTGAATGCGTCCTACATGCACGTGTACAGTAGGCTAGTAGACCTCAGTGGAGCTGTCTACAATGGCAGTGCTGAAACGGGATTTGAACGTTGCCTCATCGTAAGGCATTGAGAGTAATGGAATCAGAATCCATGCTTTATCATTTTCAGTCATATGCAGCTTGTTTGAGCTAGGCCTCAACTGTTTTACATATGACATGACTGTTTTTATTTCATTATGTTCCTGCTGTTCCCATCATTAAAGATAAGGTGGAATATTATGTTCTTGGGGTGTTACGATACTTGCACTGTCTCAGTGTGTCCCCTGCGTCAGTGCCTATCTGCACTAGCGCACCACGCTGGTAATAATCATTGTCTGATTCAGTGTAGCCCACGACAACTCGGATGACCAACGCCAACTTCCGTCAACCTGGAACTGTACTTAAAGTCAGGCTATTTCCTTGTCTAGTTAGAGCAGCTGGTGGATCTTTATATGAACCATTCTTGATGCGCATCATTGTAAACCCTGCTCCTGATTTTTCTACCGTCGTCAGACTTGGTCTCCTGCTCTACTGATGTAACCGCAAATATGCCATTTTTGAAATGTATAAAGCTGAAATCTCAAGAAAAATGCTTAAGAATGATGAAGAACCTCTAGGCTACAGGCCTAGGAGTTTCCTAGCCTAAATAGTCTTTTTATCCACTAAAGCAATTACACTGGAGAGTCCACAATACCTAATACATATAGGCCTACATAAATTATTAAATAAAAAA
Source organism: Sardinella tawilis (assembly GCA_030264315.1). Taxonomy (NCBI): domain Eukaryota; kingdom Metazoa; phylum Chordata; class Actinopteri; order Clupeiformes; family Clupeidae; genus Sardinella; species Sardinella tawilis. The sequence goes on from JASCQY010000062.1 coordinate 487,516, forward strand.
ACAATCCACCTGCCATGTGCTAGCTATCCGTCGCCAGTGGTGATCTATAGGCACCAAGGCATCAGGCTGGTCATTTAATCTTAAGGTATCAGACATGCAAGGAAAATCCTTTAATAACGTCTCCTTCCCGTACAGAAAGCCTAGCCTTCGTTAATTTCTTCACTGAGGATGCAGGTCAATTCATCATTTTCAGGTCGCAAAAGGTTGCGTAATGATTATGGGCGGGGATAACGGAGAGGGGGAGAAGGAGAGAGAGAGAGACGCGCTTACATGCTGTTACGGGGAGGGGTTTCAGGGAGGGGCCAAATAGTAGTCTTATATTGAGATGCGGAGCCCAGACCGGTACCTGCAATAACTGAGAGTCATTGTAGACGTTTATGTTTATGTAAGATACCTGTCCCAAAAAAAAAAAAAAAAAAAGAACAGCACAAGAGATAACGAAGCTATCCTGAAAGGTATGTGTCTTGAGTTTTCTTATTCAGTCACTAAGCTTTAGTATTGATATGTAGGAAATCCAGCAATGCCTTGCTGTGCCAGAGTAGGGTAAAAGCAGTGTTCATTGTGTCGTGCTTACATTTAATGTAAAATTTCTATATTGTTGTATGATGTGCTACTGTGGCTGATTTTAATTGTCATTCCTGAGCGAGACTAGATAACCATTTATTTGATATTCTCAGCCCCCACCCCCACCTATCTTATACGGCCATTTTGTCAAGATCTGGTGCCTAACTGCATATTTGATACAAACGATATAAATATATTTTACATTGTCTGAGGTCAAGAGTTGGCTTAAATTTGAGGTAACACACGTCTGTCTTAAATGTGACTGGGTGTGTGTATTTCGTATTCACCAAATTTGAGTAGGGTAAGTCTCCATGCCACGATTAAACATTGTCGAAACGCTGCCGGTTACAAAGACAAATTATACCACACCTATAGATTCTAATTACTTTCAGTGACCTGGCCGCTAGTGGCATTCAGACGTGTGGTTGAACGTGCTCTGCACCTTCTGAAATTACAGATTTGAGAATGGTGATAACGGTATTTCTAGGACAAGGATAATGCGCAATGAGGAGAGCGGAAGGTTCTCCAGTCAGATTACAGCTGACCCTCCAGTGAATCCGGTCCGGATCTGTTCCAGCGTCAGTTGTCACCATCTCCCGGTTTCCACCCGCTACGGACCATCACAATTATTTTGTGCAGCCTTTTTTGGTCGAGGCGCGAATTCTGAAAATATGATGTATAATAGATGTAGGACAGAAGCGTAAAACAAGTGCCCAGAAAAACGATGGCAGCAGTCATTGTTGAAGTTGCTATGGCCAGCTGCACATGCGAAGACATGCGATACGGTTTGCGCACGCTCCTGGCGCGTTTGCGGTATGGTACAGCGTGTGCACTCCAACTGACGTACGATGCTCAAAAAGTAGGGTATCCTTCAGAAGGACACTCCGCATGGTGACGCAAAAGATGGAGTGTAGGCTTTTGCCCTCTACACGACTTTGACACGCACTAAATTATATTAATTTTATATTGCTTGAAGTATAGGCTAAATCTTTGCTCTTTCGCTTGTCACTAGCTGATATGGACTGTTCGTTTCTTGGTATGAAAAAAGCAAAGCCTGCCTACAATGACAGAATAGTTGCACTCTCCATCCGAAAACGTTTTTGCACGTGACACGAAATGCGACCGTAAACTATGAAAAAAGCATCTACCTAAGCTGAGATAACTAGGGACCCGTGATTCAGAGATGTCACGAAAACCTCTTTGTGTTGCTGAGTTGTATACAGTGTCTCCTCTGATTGGATTGGTTGCGGCTCTATCCCGAGTCGTGTGACCACCTACTGCAATGAATACATTGGAAGGAGTTGTACCGTAACGCTCACGTGTATGACGCATTGCACAGACCACACACGTCCATCTGCGAAATACCGAATTATGAACAGTCATAGCCTATGTGAGGAAAATAAGAGACGTTTTTGCAATATTAATGAAATTCACCAGAGCAGTTTGATAAAAGAGAATATCACTATCATAACATCTCTTAGCCCTTCATTTGAACAGACTTGTGCAATGCCCAAAGAGCAGTGTTATTTTTAGATATCTTCCTCATACACATAGCCTACATCATACCCCTGTATTAGAAGTGTTTCTGTGAAAGTAAAGCCTATATTTTGGGACAATGCTAAATTGTTTGTTGTCTTGGTTATGTACAGTAGGCTTTAGTAAAGTCAGTGGGATGAAACTGCAGATCATATCAGTGTCAGAGTCCCTTAACATGCAATCTGTGATCGCCTACCTGTGATGTTCTAATCCATAGTCATGCATGTTGAGTAGATCCACATGCATGTAGATTTAAAGATATAAATAAGGACAGTGGATTCACCAAGCAGCCAGTTCTGTTCATAAGCAGACATGCCGTACTTTGGTGAAATATAAGCATGTTGTAGCAACTCGGGCTTTACATGATAACTTGCCAATTGGTGTAAAGCACACTTGGAATAAAATTCCGGAATGACTATACATCATTTGCCTGTTGGTGTTTGAAATTCTCAAGGAAAATGAGAATCAGAAAATGTCCAGGAGAGTCAGTAAGACTAACCTACTGTAATCTACTGTAGCTGAGCATCAATACACATAACATTACCATGTTGTCAGCTTATTACCTTGAATTTAACTCTCATTCTCTCTCCCTATTTACTCTTATTAAAATGTTCATCACTGGTTGCTATCCTTTTGCTTGTAAACCAATACATACAGTATGTGTTGCCAAGAGTGTAAGGTGTGGGGCAAAGCCTCAAATGTTTTCTGTTCTCGGTGACCCCCTTGCATGATAGGCTATGTCATTTGACATGTTACTGTACTTTTGGGCAAAACCTCTGCATGAAAGGAGACCATTACCATAGGTTTACACATGCGCGCGCACACACACACACACACACACACACACACACACTCAGACACACACACACACACACACACAATCAATTAGATTATGTTTTAATAGACAGAATTTGCATGCTGTTTGAACAAAATCATTTAAGACACCAAGATCTGTCAGACCAAAGTCTGTGCACAAGAGGCAATGCCATTGCTGTGCCATCAAACACAGGGATGTGCTTGGGTAGAAGTCAGTTGTACATTACTGTAGCCGTTGTAAACCTAGGCAATAGCCTAGTCGCCCTATGCCAAAAAAAGGACATAGTCAACAGGACCGAGATAGGGAGATATCAATATGTGGCACAGTGATCGTGAATATGACCTGGTGTTGACTGAAACAGATGTTGATTAAAAAGGGATGAGCACTGTGTGTAAACCTTGTTTAAAAAAAAAAAACAAAAAAAAAAACATGTTTTACAGTATATGAGTACCCGATGTGGTATATATGAGTGCACTTTATGTGGTCCTGCGTATGATGAGTCATGCATTTTTCAGATATTTTTACTACATCTGATGAAACCGAAACTGGAATCTTCCTTGATGTCTTTTCTCATTTGCATCCTGGGCAATACAGAAAACGGGCCTAAAGTGTAAAATACCGAACTATACCTTTAATTACAAAAGTCATGAACATTAAAAAAGTGTTATTCATGTTTATGACAGGCTCATGTCATTCTTAAGTGTTACCCATATTTTTAATATAAACCACTGAACCAGCCTTTAACCAAATGTCATTGACTATGCGATTGCTTGCAATTTGGCCTTCCAGTGGGTCATGTTTATATAGACACTCAGCATTCTGGCTCCTGTCAATCTGTGAGATTTAAAACCCACAATAAAAAAGTAATATTAGCAGTCTTATCATACTGCATTTTATCCTGTTAATGGTGTTTTCATAGGATTAAGAAAACAGAGTGGTTTTAAGGTTGTTTGCGATAAACAAAACGCATCAAAGCAGTGATAGCAGCAAGGTTTTTCTCATTGCCATTACGCACATCACATTTCTGAAACAGTTTTGGACTTCTAAACGGCCCTGCAAATATCCCTTCCATCCATTACACATCTGTCATAAAGTCTCCTGAATTATATAAAACGGATCAAAGACTGCATAATCCCTGCTTTGACAGAGAGACAGAGAGAGAGAGAGACAGAGAAGGAGAATGTCCAGTGTTCGGAATTCACTCCCTGTTTACCAACAGCACTAATGACCTGTATGACTTGTGTTCTGCGTGTCATGTATGAATAAGGACTCAGAACAATGACTCTAAAAGCAGCGTTGTTCTCAATTCATCCTTAATGACCTCTATGACTTCCGAATGTATGAATAAAATTCAAATGAAATGAACACAGCAATCATATCACTCCAAAAACGGTGTTGCTCTCAATTCAGCCCTATTCATTACTGTGATTCAATTGTTTTCAGTGTACCTAGAAAATTACAGTTCTTTTGAGTTTTAAATATTATGTCCACTAAGGCATATCATTCAGGTAATAAGTCAAATTGTTACTAGCTCATAATAAGCAACTCAATTAGTTACAGGTAAAGCTGTACATTTTCATTTAGTGTTCTCAGTGATGACTGTTATTTGTGGTTTAATGCAGTGAATGCACCCAAACTTCACACTTTTGTTATTCGAGCTAACTGGTCAAAGTTAACATGTCAATAGTTGTTAGATCATACATTATGTGATTATGTATAATATATTCTTCTGTGTTTTGTAATCCTTTTTCCATATCTTACAAGATCTGCTGTAAAACCTAACACTAAAACGTGGTGTTTTATTTGCACTATATTATCTTCAAGAAATAGGTGCTTGCAGTTATGGTTTGTGTGTTTTTGTTTAAAAGTGGTAGACGGTTGCGTCACACTGGACATGAAATCAGACACAAGTCACAGACAGCTGGAAAGACAACTGCATCAATTAACATGGGAAACAGACAGCCATTGATCCCGTTCAATGGAAAGGTCACAATTTGGACTTGTCTGAAAGTCTGTGCTCTAATGGAAGCACATCAGAGTAATGAGGAGACTATCCATATCAGCATCAGCTTTGATGCCCTACTTTGAATCAAAACCCAGCTATGGGCTTAAATCTATTTTGGGAGTCAATATAGATTGAAAAAGTGGAAGGATGCTATTTTGGGAGGGTTATAGTCTGTTAGATGCAGCTGACTCTTTTTTCCAGGCTTGATATAAAAGAAAAAAAAACGTCACGTTGAAAATTATGTTACCTTTATATAACATGATAAATATCTCACATGCATTACGGAATAGTAAAAGATAGGATGGGATAGTCATGGGGACTCTTTTAAGATCTCTCATCTTCTAAATGAATTACTGAAATATAACATCGTCTATAAACCATTTCAGGTTCTAATTCCATAGCTCGATAAAACAATGCTTGAACATTCTATCTTGGTCCCCAACTACTTCCTGTTTCATTAACATAAACAGGAAGTCCTGGGGGACCAGCTATGGAACTAGAACCTGAAATGGTCTATGGTTTTCACCATGTTTCTATCCTGCATTCTTATCCAACATGTGTGTGAATAAAACAACATTGTTCGTGTTTGCAAGGCTCCATGCATATAATTGTTAGCTGTGTTATTATTTGATGTTGTTAAAGTAGTAAAGACAAAAGTATTGTCATGCTGAAAGTGTTTATGGGGGAGCCCACTAATGGAAAACTACTGGGGTATGTGTTATATTTCATGCCGAGAGAACGTGCAGACAATGTTTTCTCTAGTAAGGCTGGTGATGCTTCACTTGGGACAGATTATGGCATGCGTGCCTGCTCACATCAGTGATTCACCACCTTCGCAGATCCAGCCCAATACCCTCGCCCCGTCCCCCCTCATTCTTTTCCCACCCGGAAAAAATGTGTTTGTTTTCCAAAGGGAAGCCTGTGCTGAGCGTACTGAGATGAGGTGGAGGGGGGTGGGTCCTTTTCTATAGAGATTAGGGGCTGGCAACAGCAAATTACCCCCCTCAAGCCTATCTCAGCCTGTTCTAATGTTCTGTAGGGATTAGGGGCTGGCACCAACATGGGGGGCACTCCAGCGGCTCCCAGCCGTCAGTGCCACACATTGCCAATCTGCCAGAATATACTTGACCACCATTTCCCATAACTTATTTTCAATCTGTCTGTTGTGTTGTACTGATTGCCATATATGTTACTGAGTCGAGTACAATAGAATAGAACACTGGTGTATCGAGTATTGATTCTACACATATATTTTTATCAAACTCATTTCATAATTTATTACATTTTTGTGTAACATCATCTTTTTATTTCTTTTTTTCTGTGTGAAGATGAAGATTGAGAAGAGCCTCCCACTTACCCAGCTCCCTGAGGCACCACCTCAGACTGAACTCCAGTTCACCGTGGCAACAGAAGATGATTTTGATGACATCATGGCAATGAGTCAGGATATCTATGGTGGGTTGGACTACCTGCCAACCCGCTACCAATCCTGGCTCCAGGATGCCAACCGCACCATCATTCTGGCACGCAAGCAGGGCAAAGTGGTAAGACATCTTTTGTCATGGTGAAGGGCTTAAATCCTCAAAACGATTTAAAAATCCTCTTGAAATCCTCACAAATTACTGTAATCACTGAATTTGGAAATTTGTAATGACTATAGGTAAGAGATAATGGACAATATCTGGGTAGCAGAAAATAATGCCTTGTTTTGATAATACTTTGAAAATAATGCTTTACATTGCCTGGAACCGTTAGTCTTCCATTTTGAATGTACATTATTTTTTGTTACTTAAATGCTGTGTTACCCATTTCTCTTATCTATAGAAGACTATGATGTGGAAATTCCTCTTCAATAGCAAATTCACGAAGGATGGAAAAATGTCAATACAAGAAAACACAGTGGAAACACCTTGACATGCAATATCACATTACTGAGAGATCTCCCCCAAAACAACCACAACTGAATGCCAGTTCACCTGAATTCTTGAGCTAGCCTTAGTGGCCATTCAGACTGGCATGCGTTTTTCACCTCCAGACGGTCAAATTCAGTTGTTTTTCTTTTGGAACGATGGCGACATGTCCTATGTGCCACGTGTTCAAGTAAAAAAAAAAAAAAAAAAAAAAAAACCGAGGCCCTTAAAAAGGGATGTTGCTCAAAGTTTAAAATAGTTCAACTTTTGAGGTTGAATTTTTTCAGTAATGGGTCGTTGCTTAATTAGCTGTCAATCATAGCTAACTCAGGGAATGAGTTGTTTAGCCAAATCTATTAAGTCTTACAGTAGCAACAAGTTGTACACAATCAGTTTCAATCTTGCTCATTGTAGCCGCATTGAAGTCCAAAACAAATTTACCTCATGGGGAAAGTAAAGTGTATCTTATTTTATCTTATACTTGCGTTTTTGGAGGTGAAAACCGAGTTTGATCTGAATGTGGCTTTAGGGACATTTATTTGGCTGTAGTTATACCAGACATACTCATACCATCATACCACATAGACCTTTGTAGTACATAGAGTATGGCCTCATACCCATCCCCCACTGATGCAGACTTGATGACAAAATTCTAAATATTTTATATAACATATATCAGAATTATGCTAGTAGGCCAATTTCCAAAACATCTCGCTACCGCAGGCTTCGTCACGTGACCCAGGTAAATCCACATGCCCACAAATAATATGTAAATGTCTCAACCTTAACCACCTAAGACAATATTCCCACATTTTCACTGCACAAGAAGGCAGGGAGTCACAAAGAAAAGATATTTTTACTCAAAAGGTTACAAATTCAGCTAGCCTACCCTCTTCATTTTTACCTACACGAGGGTGCCAGTCCACCATTTCACTAAGTTTTACCTATAGGAATGTGTTGCCTCCTCAACTACATCTGAGAAAGTGATAGATACTACTGTATTAGGTAGAAGAAGAAAACAACCCCATTACAAAGTTAACAATCTATTTTGAAACTGTGAAAGGTAGTGTTTGGCAATTCCCCAGTCATTAAGTCCCCAGTTTTCATACAAGCTTACAGTCTCATAAAAAAAAATTCTGACAATTCTGACAAGCATGGTCATTGGTCAACTGATTTTTGCCAAGTTGCCATGCTCCATGTCTGCATTTGAATTTACAGCACATCTTTATTTATATTTCATTATACGAGAGGAAATCAGCTTTTCAACCCTGAGGCATGGGTTCAAGCCCTGGCCCTAATAAGCATATATATTATATATATATATATATATATATA
>JASCQY010000062.1:501774-514375 GCA_030264315.1 Sardinella tawilis
AGTCATGTGTTCAAGCCCTGGCCCTAATAATCATATATATTATATATATATATATATATATATATATATATATATATATATTAAAAAAGGAAGTAGAAAAGAAACAGTAACAATTGCCTCATGCCAAACTATTTAATGCTTTGGCTACTTTTACAAGTGGCATACTTTCAGTTTTCTCATCTTTTCTCAGTTTGCATTTGAAACTATCAGTAATATGTCATCCAAACCTGGAAAGAACTCCAAAATTTAAGTCATACACAGGAAAAAAAGTTAGGTTAAATTCCTTGTGCTATTGGCTGGAGACTTCTCACAGTGGCTGACAACCAAGACTAATTAATTATACAACAGCAGTTGACAGTAGCAGTGCAAAACAACACCACTGGCTGGTGACAACCGCAACACTTGCTGGGATCCGTGAAGTTTGTCCTTCACAGTACAGCATGCACTTCTGCACTTCTAGTAACTGACTAACTGTGAAACACAACAGTTAGGCTACTGTATCATACCGCTATATAAATAATTAGGTCCATATGCAATAAATGGAAATGGCTTGAAGGATAGCCCAGTACAAGTACTGTTACAGCACAAAAAACACTAAACATATAATATATCTTATCTTTGCTGTCATTGACATCACTTATTATACAAATATGTTCAAATTATATAAATATATTTACATTTGTCGCAAAGTATTCTTGTTTACAATCTGACATTTTTGCTTTTTTGCTGTACGTTGCTTTGGGGAAAAAAGCACATAAACTCCATAAACATACAGTATATAATTTTGCATAGTAAAAACATATAAACATGGAAACCAAAACAAAAGGCTTATCTAAAAGCAGTTTTGTAGTTTGTGGCTCTTCACCCTGAAATATTACAAAAGAAATATACATTTTGAAAAGCAAAACAACATCAATACCACACCATATTAAAAAAAATAAATCTACAACTTTTATACCTCCCTGCCTCTCTCTTTCACACTCTCTCTCTCTCACTCTCTCTTATTCTTTCTTTCTCTGTCATTCTCCTAGATTGCTCTCGAGTCTGTGTTTCTTATTGATGATGGGGACACAATGCTAGTGGAAGGCCTGCGTGTGGCTCCTCAGGAGAGAGGGAAGGGTGTGGCCGGTGTACTGCTTAGATTCTGCTCGCAGATGGTTAAAGCCAAGTACCCAGATGTTAAAGTTAGCCGTCTGACCCGCGATGACCAGCTTGGCCCTAAAGACTTTCAGAAGTACCGTTTAATCACCAAACAGGTAAGGGAGATGGCAGACCAATTGCTGATACCCCTTTTCAACTGCTCGGCCTGATGGCAGCTTACACTGATAAAGTGTTTTATTTCTCAGTGAGGACACCAATTACATTTGAAAGGATATGAATTTTAAATCATAGGTTCAACACTAATGTTATTCTATCGTTCAAACTCTCCTCACTTCAAAAGGGAATCCTTCTGGTTCGCTTCCGAGCTGAAGACCTCAAGTTGCGTTTGGCTGAGCTGGGCCCCAATGTGGGTCTCCCAGCAGATGGTCTCACCCCTCCCTGTGCCCCGGTTCGTCTGGACCCATCTGAGGTATGCCAGCTCTTCCTGAACTCGGGTCTGATGCGTGACGTCCTCCCCAATGCCACCATTGTCCAGGACTGGCAGCCCTTCAAGCCATTGCCAAGCAACATGGCCATCCTACTGAAGAAAGACATCGATTGGATGGTGGATGATGCCAACAGTCCCACTGTTGCCAGCCTTTGCACCTTCCCCTTCCGGGTGCCCATCGGTGACGACTGGTATTACCTCAACATTGATGTGTTCGGCAAGGATCTGTCGCTGGCCGTGCAGCAATTCCTCAGCCACCTAAGGCGACACACAAGCACACTGAAAGGCCATGTCATGTGCCAGGTGTTCCTGGATCCCCCGATGTGGAAGCCGGTATCCGAATTCTGCCGCAACACGCTCGGTGTTGAGCTGGTGAAAGAATACACAGAGCAGTGCGTCGTCGAGTCTGACATTGTCTAGACGCAAGTGTCTGCAGCACCACTAAACACCCCCTAACACTTACCCCTTAAGAAGCCCAGCTAACATTGATTGACTCCTTTACCTGAGGCCAAACTGAAGTGTAACTTAAAAAAACAACAACAACAACAGCCACAATAGCAATACATAACAAGAACATGACCATCAGATACTTGAACATTGTTAGGGAACTTAATAGTGTTCTTGTCAATCTAGCTTGAAATCCAACAAAGCCCTTGGGAAACCTAATGTAGGGTACTTAATTTACCTAACCCATTGTGTACATACCTATAAATATATTTAGTAATATGGTATGTGTGTAAATACATATACTGTGTCGCAAACAAATCTGCACAACTCTTACAGCACTTTATGAAAATCATCCTGGATTTCTGTGCTCAGTCAGTACTAACAAGAAAAAAAAAATGAGTTGGTTGGCACACAGCAACCACTCTCAGAAATACTGCAACATAGCCTCTCCCTTTATAGATTAGGGGGAACATAGTCAAGATACAGACAGCGCTCAGACACACTTACTCAGCTGAATGGATTTGGAAACTCAAAATTCAAACCTAATCCGCAGGATACCAAACACCCCAAAACCTGTGCTGCTTTTAACAAAAGTTCCCCATTTAAATTGAATTATCACCAGAGGGGACGATACTTTGAGTGTTTAATAATAACTAACCGATTTATTAATGTTTAATATGCAAGAATTACCTTAAAATCACTTTTGCATACGAATACTCAGCAGTATCACGATTATGTTATGTGTTAATATTTGAGTTTCAATGCAAGATATAGTACATAAGAGATAATATATTTATTGTAGGTAGGCACTCATGATGCTGTTTGATTGTTTAGTTTTAGTGTCCACTCAAAGATCGCTTGCAAGCATTTGAATGAATCCCAAGTTTGTCTAAATGTCATTTAGACCATTTCAGAATGGCTTAGAGTCCAAATTACAAAGAAAACATAAAGTTCATACATTTTCATGACCATCTACATAGAAAAAGACCAAGTACTGTATGCAAGCTTCCATGAGTCCAAAAAAATCCCACACCGATCATATACTTCATATTTCTTCACATAGAAATAGACCAAGTACAGTATGCAAGCGTTCCCTATTAACAATTATTTTATTACCATTTAAAAAATTAGAGCCACTTCTTGGGAAAAAATATTATCAAAATATTATTATTTTCAATGTCCATAACAACACCATTATCTCAACATTGCATTGATGAATAGAAAACACACTGCTCCTTTTTCACTCCATGGAGAGCTTGAAGAAAGAAAGAACACTTAAGTATTGTCTCTTTTCATTTGACAAGAACACAAACTCACCATAATTCTATCTGACGAACAGTACTTTCTTTACAAAAATGTCCATTATTGAATATGACCAAATCATTTGGAAATCAAGGGGGATTTTAAACATGCCCAAAATGTCCAAACAAGCATAAACAGCCAATTGAAAGGTGGTGATGACAGAACAAATGACAAAACATACAATTTTTTTCCCTGGTTTATGTCAAGACTTGAAGATCCTGAAAAAGAAATCCCAGACAAACATGAAATCGTTTTTAGAGAACTGTCATCAAAGTACACAATGCCCTCTACCCCTACTACTTCCGGATGGACTCACACAGTCATACCCTGAAAAAAGAAGATGCCACAGTGTGTGGCTCTTTTTTTCCTGGAGTAAATGGATTGCACTTGATAAAGAAAAAGAAGCAACCCACCATTTTTATCGAAAAAAGAAGTAATCTCTAGACCACCATCCATCCTTTTGTCCCCTAAAATACCTTGGCTTATCACCCCTCCTCCTCCTTTTGTGGAAGACCCCCAACCCCATTTTACCTCACCCTTTACCCTCTCTCACCCTTGCCACAGAGCCTTTTGTTCTGAATTTCTTGGAAAAGAGAAAGGAGACTCCTCCAAAGTAACGGACCTCTTTTGAGTGGTCCAAAATATCTGGAGATTCTCCTTCTTCTCCATAAGGAGCACATTTCTTAGCATCCATTTGGGCCATTTTGCTTTTCACAAATGTGTTGTGGTGGCATTGTCATTGAAAATTCACCTGTGACATGTTGTGGACCTTACCTTTATAATAATCTGGTTTAAACAGCACCACAGATCTATTGAAGGTGTTAAGTTAAAGAGATGGGTGTACTGTAGCACTACAGAATGGCCATAATGGATGTCAAATTGGGAGATTTTGTGGATAATGGAAGGCCTTTTTTGACCTCAAAATTGTTTTTGAAATTTGTGGTCAGATATGGTCTATGTGTCTGTCGAAATCTTTTGCTTTTAAAGGTCCCCAGCCCCTCAAACCATATCCTCAAATCCTCCGGATCTCTACAGTAGGACTGATTTATTTCAGAGTTTTTTTTTCCCCCCAAGTTTGTCACTTGTTAATGTTTGACAACCTTGCAGTGAAAACCAAACACTCATGTTACAATGACTGTTTGAATGATAGGTAATCCTCAGCACTTTTTTTCCTGGAAAAGAGGTAAACCAATTCAGTATTGTGTATACATTACAAAAAATTCCATTTGCACAATGTCTTCTCTTGACATTTTTTTTTTTGCATCATGGAATATCTGGTCAGTCACACTTGGGACTAGTTTTCTATTCAGACACATACATCTGTAATGTTAAGTAATCCGTGGTAAAATTACAGTATACAATAATATGTTTAGGAAGTGTTGCAACATATTGGAAACATACTACAGCTAAGAACAGCTTTAGTTCAGTATATTTGCAATATACTGTGGTGCCAGCCGCACCAATTTAGCTACAGTCAAGAGAGGACAGAAATGATTGCTTTATACACAGAGAGGTTATGGTAAAATTGTTGAAATAAGTGTGTGCATGTCATGATGGCACTGATGCCTGTGTAACAAAATTCGTTCTGTAAAACTTCTGTTTTGGTTGGATGTTGAGCATTGTTTGTTTTAAAAAAAAATTGCCTAGGTAGTTGTGTCTTGTGTTAGCTAACTACATTTCCCTGATTATACACATTGACTTTTCCTTTCTTTATATTGTATATTCACTCTGTTGCATGGCCCCACCCCCTGTCATTAGTTGTTAACCGATTGGACCGACAATTAGCCCTTTAATTGATGGCTGTTCTCCCACTTAAAAGTGGAATAATCTGTAGACATGTTCTACAGCTAAAGCCGACTGATTGAAACTATTTGACTTAGTCTATCTTTGCAAGAGTCATTCATGTCATCCATTGTATTCTTTAGAGAGTTCCTTGAGTGTGAGACAGGCAGAGATCTGATGTGGCATGAAAAGCCAAGTGTTTTTTGTTTTTTTTTTTTCGTCCAAGCTGCTGGTAACCAGAGAGAGCAGCCCTCCTGTCATGTTACCACTTTGCTAATGAGAGCACAGTTTGGAGTTACTGTAAATGATTGAGGTCATACTAAATTCATTGGGTGGTTCAGTAATAATGATTGAGTTCATTCTAAATTCATTGGGCAGTTAAGAAACAAGATACTTATTGGGGGAAATGTCTTCTTAACGCCACAAGACATTTCAGTTGGCCTCCAGAGAATCAGCAAGGATACCCCCCCTTCTCCATACACACACACACACATACACACACACACACACAAATAGACATACTGTACTAGTGCTCATCTCATATGCAGAGGGTTAGTCTCCGTTTCAGATGTTGCAGCTTAAACAGACAGGATCTATTTCATACAGGACCTATTCTCTCACTCAGACTCAGGTTTCACAGACAGTCACCTGTTTTGACTAGAATGTCTCCTTTGGCATTACGATCTTGATCTAATGCACACTTTACCACACAACGGAAACGGGAACTAATCTTATAGTGGGGTGCAACAAAAGATAAGGGACCATTGTTCTGTCTTTATTTTTAGTGAGTTGATATGGTTGTATAGTATTGTAAATGTCACACAACAAATTGAGTTTGAAAAGAATTGCACATTTTTTTAAGTATTTACGTAGTTATTTTATGCAATCTGACCCATGCTTTTTTGTTATGAGAAATATGTTATTTAATGTCTTTGGCGTGTGTTGTCAATGTGTCTTTTGACTAAGGCGGTGATGTCAAAGACATATGCTGATAGCAGAATGCTTACAAAAAGCACTAATTTGAGAACTTTAGTTTACTTTTACTTTTACTAATTTCAAATTTTAATGATGATCCTGAACCTAAATTAGCGATTTGTGTGCAATTCTGCAAAGCTTCTTCTTCAGCATATATCTGTTTATTTAAAGAATGGCTTAAATAAGAAGGTATTGTTTTATTTGTCACACTACCTAATTTTGTTAGTGTTGAAAATTTTTCACATACTAGCTTTCTGTGACTTGGACCAAAACACAACTGGTAGATGATAGCAAAAATTACATGGAAGAAGTGCATAATAGACCCATCTTTTTCAAAACAGGACATTGCCTTATTAGACTGCGAATATGTTTGACTTAATACCTCACTTTCCCTCATTGCAGAATTGTTTCCCAATGTGCATTCTAAAAGCTCTCCATTCTGAGGGGAAATTTTATAAAATTACAGTTCTCCAGTTGTGTGACCCAAAAGCACAGATGGCCTCACGATAAATGCATCATTCTCAAAATGTTGCACAGGACAGTGGTCATAACGTGGTTCTTTAATATACCATACAGTCAGAAGAAAACTCAGGTGATTAGAGATACTCATGCTCTGAGTACTTTTTTTTACTCAATTTACTCAAATTATGAAGAAGTAAAGAGGAGTGAAATTTGTTATCTAAATGGCATCAATTTTAACACAGGTATGTTATGAGGGTCAGTACCCACCCAAGTCATACCAAAGTCTCTGATGCTTTTCAAGCCTAAAGTCACTTTTTTAACAAAAAGCCCTTTAAAAAAACTTGCAATGAAAATGGGCTTTTGTTAAGAACTGAATGGTTTGATAAAACGTGCCTGAAATCACTTTTTTCTTTTAACTGACTGAACCAGGTAGTGTTACTCCTGTAGAGAAGCCATTAAGCTTATTCATAGACATGGTCATAACTGTAAATTTTAGGGTAAAAATCCATTCTCAAGGGTCCAACATGTAATGACCAAGGTCTGAATGAGCGTTATCTATTAACTGTCCCAGACATGGGTTTTGTGGAAAAAAATAACCTGGATCGACACACAGTGAGCCCTTGGTGGCAAGGGCTAGTGTGTGTGTTAGAGAAGGGTTAGTGTTTTTCATGGTGCCCATTCCCTTGATAGGGTTGCAGCTGTTCAGTTCTAATCTTTCTCCTACTATTCAAATATGACAATGAGACATAGCTGGTTTTATGTCTCAGTTTTTAAGATGACTCACTAGTTATTTTTTGTTTAGTTGAAATTAATAGGAGTTCAAGCAGTAATATGTCAAAAATGTGTTCACCCTTTTTCTCTGTGAAGGACTTTGAATAGAACTTGCAGCCTAATGCCAAATCAAGGGGATGAATACAGTTACAATGCCATTCAAAGGCATTTTGGTTATTTCAAAACATTGTTTCATTTATTTTTAAATATTTTTATAACCCCATCTGGCCGCTTATTCTCAAGTGGTGATTTGAAGACTGAGTAAAATGTTGTTTTTTTATTTATTAATTTTACAGAAATGGTTGTGAAACATAAAATACTATTTTAAATACACGAATTTTAAAAAACTTTCAATCCATGAATGTTGTATGAGATGTTCTTTTCTTCGCTTTTGCGATATGCTTTGTGGGTTTGAGGGATTTGAAGGGGTAGAAATCACCTGTGTGGCTAGGTTTACATCAAGTAAAATGACCTGTAATTATTTAGGTACCGAAATAGACAGTAACATGCAGGCAGTCTGTGTGTGTCTGTGTGTGTGTGTGTGTGTGTGTGTGTATGCGTGCGTGTGTGCATGCAGAAATTAATGAATAGGCCTATATGTGTGTGTGTGTGTGTGTGTGTGTGCGTGTGTTTGTGTATGCGTGCATGCTTGTATGCACGCTTAGCAAAGACATGTTTTAGAAGAGATGGGATTTTCCAAATGAAGTTACATACAGTATACATAAACTCTCATACATGGTGTAAACCTAGCCACATTGCATTCATGAAACACATTTTGTCTAAAAGCTGTAGGATCTTAGAATCACGGTTGTTTAAAACATAGATTTAGCGATAATTTCATTCTTCATTGTTTGTATTGTTTGCACAGTCATGTTGTTAGTGATGCAATTGTAAAATGTAAAAATCTTACCATACATTTGTCTTCATAGGGTGAAGTAAAACTTCCATACATTTATCTAATGTGTGCAAAATAGACATTGTAGAAAAGCATTAACATATTAAGCAGACACAATGTGCAAAAACTAGTTTAGTATGTGTAGAAAAACTAATTTCAGTAGTGTCAGCACAGATCAACAAACTTCGATTTTGCTTATGTATGTATACAAAGAGATATTTTTGAACTAGTAAATAAGCTAACAAAACATGAAAAGCATGAAAATATGGATAGGCTATGTCAATGTTAGAGCTTCAGCAGAGTGGACTTTAACAACTTTGGCTTTTTTTGTGAATCGTTTCTTTATTATCCTCTTTTCATTTGATTTTCTGCTATTTTACAATGTCCTTATTTTCCCTTTAGTTGACACAAATAAGTGCATGCTTGGTTTGTTAGACAAATCATTAGTTAAAACCAGGAACTAGATAGAAAGGGAGAATCTATTTGAGGTTGTTATGCTTTCCCCACGAAAAACTCAAAATGCAACAAAACACGAAGGCCTTTTATGTGTTTTTGGAACTATGAAAATGTCTTGAAGCTTAGCACTTATGTATGTTAACTGTGATTTCTGTGAATGCAATTATGCTAAAAATGTATGCCGAATATATAATGCACAACGTCATTGTACGATTAACAGGTTTAGATGCAGTTACACATAGTTGTTTTCTGACTGGCACATATACGTTCACACACTCTCTTATACACTCTCTCATACACACCCATGCACACACACACACACACACACACACACACACATTCACACTAATATCACATTAGAGCAAATCGGTAACATCAAAGCTCTGGCACTATAAGAACAAACTGTTTGAACTGGGTTGGTTGGGTTGTAGGGTGGATGGTTAATATAATGGTTACAATTGCTACTATCATTGAGGCTTAATATTAATAACATTCTCCTCTTCTGGAAAGAACTACTGAAGTAACATATTGCAAAAATGTGAGATGTAGACATAAACAAATATACAGGTTTTGTCTTTCTTTTCATTTAATTTCTTTTTTTTTTAATGCAAAACAAAATTGGATACGTAAAATCACAATCTATACAAAGTAACTCAAAAAATCTGGTTTCCAGATATTTGCGCCTAAAATTCTATGATGATTTTGAAGTAATTTTGTAAGTAAATCCTTTCCTGTTCTCTGGGGAACAACTCTTATGGTCTCATTCACTAACATTTTTCAAGGCTTTATAATTTTTTTGTCATTAAACTTCACTGTAAAACATTTTTTAAAGTCAAAATGTTACATGCAGACTTCTTCAAAGCAATGCATGAAATCCTCACTGAAGTAGTAGTGTTAGTAAATGAGACTACATAGGATACTAAACAGCAGCCATAAAGCATCTGTCCTTGGTATCGAGCATGGACAGATATTGTTATTGATGGAGGCCTCAAGATTGATCAAATGCCATTAAATGGAGAGAGGCATATTTGGATATCTTATGTCTCTGGCTTTCCATTGGTTATTTTAAGGTCATACATATATATAAATAATACTGTATCTGAAAGTATCCAGCTATCCCCTACATTTCACTCTATTTAATGCACCGTAATATATTTTTAAAGTAAGTGAATACCTGAATTGGATCTTTACAGTCCATCACTGTTTTCTTACACTGTTTCAAAAGCTGTTGGCTGGATAGTTGGCTTATACATTGGCGTTAAAACACTCTTCCACACACACTCCTAAAAAAAACTAATGTGGCATCCACCTCTTACAACCCAGATCTGTATGGCAGAGAGAGGCTTGTAACTGCAAAGATATTTTCAATATTTTTCTGCCTTCACTGGTTGACCCTGAGGCATCAAAAGCATGGTTTCTGTATTCATTTTGTATGTTGTGATAAAAGGAATGGCTTGGAAATGTTTGCTAAAACCCTTGTGGTAGATAAAGAGTTGTCCTGGTAGTTTTAACCTGTATAGCTAACTAGATCCTTCTATGTATATATTACTGAAAAGAGGTTCTTAAAGTGGTGGAAAACAAACTTAAACTAACAAGCTAGTTTCGTAGTAATACAAATATTTGTGTGTGTAACCAAATTGTGTATTGTGCTGCGCCACCCAATAATAAATGACATCATTCCCATCCCAACCCCCCCACCCCCGAAAAAAGACAAGACACTGTCTTGAAAAACAAAGGAGGTTGTTTTTTTTTATTTGGGGGGTTATCATTTCTTTGGTTAGGATAGTACGTCTTTTCTTGCACATGAGTCTTTTATTTCTCCCCTCTTGGGTGCGCCCATAATTTCATAAGTTTCACATGCCTTTGGCCTGATACACCAAATATAACACGTGCACCTCTGTAGAGCTGCAAATGCCTGTAGCGCTGCAAATGCCAGTCACAACTCCAAACCCCAATGAGATTTTGAAAGGTTTCACATGAAGGGAACGGTAGTTGAAGAGAAGATCATGTGGCAAAGCAACATGAATGGGATAGAGTCACTATATGATCAATGTGTTCCAAACAGATTCCCTGTTAACAGAAGCATAGCATTGCACTTTGAATACCCATCTGACATAAAGGCTTTTAATAGATTCCTCTATCCATTCCATCCATTGAGCAGCTATACTAAAAGCCTGTTGTCACAGCACTGCACGGTTGAAACATGGTCTGCACAGGAGACCAATGTTTAGCGTTTTGGCCTGTAGGCTACCACACACCATACTGAAGGGCTGACACATTGATCCAGGGAATTTTGTGCCGGAAAGACCTATCATACAGCTGCCAGCGACAGGAATTACTTTTAATCTCACAGATAGAAGGGTGGAATACCTTGATAAGTGGGAATGAAGTGGGAATGAAGTACGGCAGGTGGGTGAGGGAGCTTCAGGGGATTCTGAGGCAGTTGACGAACAGATCAGGTGTCAGCGGGGGAGTCACATGACCCATGTATGGTCACCTTCCTGTTCACTAAAACCAAACTGGAATGCAAGCGGTGTCTGTGTAACACTCAGTTCTGGGGCGATGGCCTCCCCCAAAGTAGGACGGGTAAAGCTGTGGTGCTATTCTCAGTCAATGAGGATCTTCTGTGTGTTTTGATTGGGAATATAGAGCAACGGTTACTTAGGACCTGGTGAGCGGTCACACTCATTAAGACTCAAACAACTAATTGGTCCCCAAAAGATGCAGAAAGGCTCAACATTGTTCTCAAAAATGGATGCCAGACACATTAGGAGACGCAGCTGAGTTCTGGTATTAGAATGAATGACTGGACAACTGGACAACCTATAATTCATATAGAACGTTTCAGGTTCTATTTCCATTGCTGGTCCCCCAGGACTTCCTGTTTAACATTATGTTATGTTAATGTAACAGGAAGTAGTTGGGGACCAAGATAGAATTTTCAAGCATTGTTTTGTCCAGCTATGGAACTAGAACCTGAAATGGTTTATAGAGGATGTTATATTTCAGTAATTCATTTAAAAGATGAGAGATCTTAAAAGAGTCCCCATGACCATCCTATCCTATCTTTTATTATTCTACACTACAGTACACTACACTACACTACACTGTATTAGATTATACTACACTATACTGCCTTTATACTTTGCAATTTTACTCTCCCTTTGTGATATTTTGCATAGTAGACAATGCTGACAGTGTGTTTTGGAATTAAGAGGATAGGTGTGGGCGAGCTCCCGGTTCATGGCTAAGTAGACACATGATGCCCGTCAGGGCCACTGAATACTGGGCTACTCTTACAAGTTACTCGTAGAATCATTTTACAACCGCGAGTCAAGTTACAGCCTCTTTGTGACACTACTGCAAGGTATTTTATCCCCTTCAAAATCCTTGGGATGACACCGAACCATGTGCTCAGCTCAACCTCTGTTCAGTGTTTCCGCAGCATTTTTTTTCTCCCTCAGTGAGTGTGAGTGTGTAGTGACTGACTAAGCGACCAACTGAATCTTCTCTTTCTCCATCAAACCAGAGTCTGTTCTCCTTAGCATACCTTTGTGCGTCTGCCGGGGCGTGCGCACAATCAACTGATGCCATTCACTATTCAAGGTTGTGTAATGGCAGTGGACCAGACAATGTCCCAGTGGAATTTTCCCAACCTCCTCCCCTCTTACTTGAGAGCGGGGGATGGGTGAGCAAGTGATGGGTTGAGCGGTAATTGGAAGGTCAGGACTGCAGGGGGAGGGGCGTGGGATGGATTTAGGGAAGAGGGTGCACGGCTAAAGCTGGCATAGAATCGCCAGCTGGCTCTGTATTAGCCCCAAGGCTTTCATGCCAAGCACATGCCAATGGATTGGACAGAAAAAAAAAAAAATAGTGCAATGATGGTGGTGCTGTTGGGGGGGGGGGGGGGGGGGGGGGGTTTG
>JASCQY010000062.1:516945-535139 GCA_030264315.1 Sardinella tawilis
AGGAGACTGAGACTGCGTCTGTGAATGAGTTTGTGTGTACGTGTGTGTGTGTGTGTGTGTGTGTGTGTGTGTGTGTGAGTGTGTGTCCGTATACATTTGCACGCACAGAGTGGATTTATCTCTTTTCTGAATTACACTTCACTTTTCATTCATCACTTCCACTCTGCTACGTAGCCATCTCTCCCCGCTGTCGTCACACTCCCCAGCGGACTTTCCCTCCTCTCACTGCCCTCTACACCCGTTGTCTTACTAAACGTTCAGCGCATCTCATGTAAAGCTAAAGAGGGGGGTTATTTGCTAATCCTAGAAGGGTAATCAGACATACTGTATGACAAATGTCATGTAGACAGAGAGAGCTTTGATGTAAAGCCTTTTAACCAACACGCCATCATTTGTGAAAATATGTTAATTTTTCCATCTCCCCTCGAGTTAATTAATTGAGCAATACCTTTCTCCTGTTCATCCAGTCCTTCTCTGATCCTGGCAACATCACTTTTAGCTCCAAATTAGCATGTATCATTGGATCGGATTGGACTGTTATCTCACCTGATCTAATCCGATTCAATGATATATGCTAGCTTGGAGTTAAAACGTGGTACTGCCAAACTCAGAGAAGGACTGGATGGATGAACAGGAGAAAGATATGGCTCGATAAATTAACTTGTGAGATGGAAAATGAACATATTTCCACAAATGGTGGTGTGTTGCTTTAAGATATTTGGAGATGGGAAAATCATTTCTTGCTCAAAACGAATCTAATACAAAACTAGTGGTTGCTATTTTTGTTCTTGGACAACACCTGGCAAAAGAAATCCTGGGCGACCCAGAAACACCTTGAGCAGGGTCACAGGGAGAAGCACATGCTGACTTGGCTTCCATGTGATGGAGAGAGCTCACTGAAGCCCATGTCCCATATGGGAAGAAGAAGCTTGAGTCAGTAAGTAGCAAAAACTTGATGCTGCTATGCTAGTCATATCGCAGAGTATTGGTTGCCATATGATATAATTAGCTATGTTATATGGTTGTATGGTTACAGTTACTCCCCCCTCAAAGTAAAAGAAAAGCACCACATTAAAAACAAAAATATTCATCTTTTAAAGAAAAATAATTTCAGGCCTAGTCTTACATGATTAGTTTTCAGCCTAATTTTCTAATTGCTTTGGCCAAATATAGTATTATCATTATTATTATAAATCAAGTAAATTAAAGTTCTGACCTCCAAATCCTTCATTCATATCAACCATCCATTGATATCCACATTTTGGCACTGACACACAACCTTCCATCCCATGAATTCCCACCATTTTGATTGGCAGCTTGTTTGCAGTCTTTCTAAAGATTAACCCCGGGGCAGTTGTTGTCGAGTGGAGGCGAATGTGTCCCACACCAGCTGGGAATTTGCCTGACGTGTCTCTTGCGTCACTCTCGGACAGCAATAAAACTGCACTTGTGTCCTTTTGCTGTTAAGGGCTTTGACCCTATCCAATCATGGAAACTCTTTGCTAGCGAGGATCATCATAATTTGTGTTGGGATCAAAGACCACACAGTCATGAGAGGACAAGATGAAGCCAAATCATGCTAATCAGTGAGGTCATTATCGCTGATGAATGTACTGTATCCACGGAAACAAACATGGTGGTCACCAAATTTGCTTCAGCGTATATTTTTTTACGTTTTGGTTCATCTGAACCTCACCGTTTAAAATGTTATTTCAAAATTGGTAAAGAAAGCATTTTTGTAATGATCAGAATTAGTGTTTTGTGCTTGCCCTTGAAAGGCCTCTACCTCTCTCTCTTGCCAGAGAGGGTAAAAGCGGAATATTCCATAATCTTTGCTCTTGCTGTTCCTAAAATGACATAGGCTACTGCTGTGCTACATACTGCACACAACCTGGCATGTAGGCTACCATTGCTAGACCTTTGCTGTTGTTGATTATATTAAGAAAATGTCATTTCAGAAACAACATCTCTCTCTTTCTCTTTCTCTCTCTCTTTCTCTCTCTCACTCCCATTTTCTCCTCTATCATCTACATTCTTTCATCCAACTCTCGCTTCTTTCTCTACTCTTGACATGTTTTACTGTAAATTTGGTACATTCCCTTTCAATGTTGTCTGTCTTGTCCTTAACCAACATTTAGAACATTCTGACTTATTTTGCATATTTACCTGACCTTGTGGATTTGTCATAATGAAAACAGGCATCAGAGCTGATCAGAGCTGAGTAGCAGTGGTGGATGTGGATGTGGGTGGAAGTTTGCAAACAGTTTTCCTCTGGAGTGAATGAAAAGAATGTTGTAAATAGGCCTGATATGTTCAGTCAACATGCTCTTGTTTCAAATAACTTCTGTGAGCTGGATCAGTCAAAGGTAAATACTGCACTATTGAGCCTGTTGACATTCAACAGAACTCAACCTCACATACATTTTTATCAGGTTTTCCCAAAGGTCTAATGGGCCAAAGAACCTTCAAATGGCCACAATAATAGCTGTTCAATAATCATAAACAACACAACACAAATCTCTACCAAGAGTGTGCATGGTACACAAGGTAAAATGATTAACAATGTCAGTGCAACATGAGAAATGTACACAGGTACACTGCTCACTCAAAACACACTTACACAACCTCTTGTAAGCCCATCTTTTTTTCCTGGGCTCTCATAACTATGACTCACCTTTGAAAATAAAACATGTCGAATTGACTTGAAATTATTCTTCATCTGCTGTCTTCGAGCAGATGGCGACAACCTACCCAGCCAGTTCTAAACACATGGGAAAGACTTCTTTTATTTTAGCTTGAATACTATAGAATAAATAGAAGCCATGACAGATAGCATGCAATGTTTAAATCATGCTTCATATCCACAGTTCCATCCTATCCCATCCCATCTGTGCTTAACTATGAAGTGAGAACTGCATGTGGCAAGAACATCCAACTGAATACTACATAATCAGCATCATCTGCATGAACTGCAAACTGCATGGAGAGACTGACTGACAAATATCACTGAATGATTTTGAATAAATCTTTTTTTTTTTTTTTCACTTGGATGGCAAATATGAATGTGGATTATAAACAGATCCGCTGGAGGCTATGGCAGATAAAATAGACTGGCCATTCTCATGTTACTGTTGGACAAACAACTCTCCCTAAACACACGCACGCACGCACGCACACACACGTAGCGTTTTTCTTCTCTCCTGGAAATCTAATCCACAGCCTACTTTTTATTTTTAAAAGTGCTGTAGAATGCTTTCATTGCATAGCTCGATTTTTGCTGAGGAGGATCTCTGTGTCCTCCCTCCATATCAGTCCACCTCCAGGGCATGTGTGGGTGTGTGGGTGGGTTGTCTTCTACTTCATTTCCAAACTAAGGGCAAACCTCCCACTGTTTGTTGTCTCTCTCGATTATAAATTGGCTAATTTAATAGTGCGCCCTCACATGGAGTGCCGAGCTAAAATGATTGTTGCCCGAAGAGGGGCGCGGGAGATTGATCAAGGGAGAACCCCCCTCAACACGGCACATCTCGACTCATTAACTCCGAGTCAAATCAAGGACCTCAAACAATCCGTCTTCACCTTCGGCCTCGCGCATGGAATGCCAACGTTGCTCTCTCGAAGATGGATTTCCTCACGATCATTGCAAACAGTTATGTTCATTAAAATATTGCTTAGGTGATTATGTCCTGATATAATGCCTTTGATATGACTTAACTCGTTGATCCGATTAGCAATTCTTTTAAGCGTCCGAAACTGACAGATTAAAAAAGGCCTTCTTCCTTGTGGTAGACTACGGCCCTTTTGAACAATGTAGACAATTGCAATTTGTTGAATTTTGTGTTGGAAGGCTAAATGCTAGCCTGACTTTGAAATTACAAATCGCCGACATTTTCAGGACCGCGGACAGAGACATTATGACTGGGTCTTACGCCTGTGAATGTCAATGACTTTGTAGGCCTAGGCTACTTCTGAACAGCATCTGAGATATTAAAGAAGTCGAACAAACGCTACAGTTTTGCTAATGGTTTCATTAGTATGCTAACCTAGTTCCTCATAATAGGCTGTAGATATCGAGAACATATGGCATCGGACCTGTAAGTCCATGCGACATAGTTTACTTTTCTATGTTATCTTTTACCCCTTTTTTCACGCAGAGACGGTTGTGCCCTTGCAGTTTTTTATGAATGAAACACAGCCGGTCAGATGGGTTGTGCGACTGGCCAATCACAGACAACCATTTTTTGTAAATAGCCTACCCACCACTTGATTGTCTGAACGACGGATACAATCCCAAAGTGAGAGTTGCCCAAGGTCCTAACAAATAACAATGAAAGTCAGAAGCTATGCTTAGGCGACTATTTCCTATGTCCGCATTTGTCTCTTTGATAGCTCCGGGGGTTAGACGTTGATCGATGGAATTTTTCCTTGCTGCTAACAGACTGCCATACAGCCGCAATCGAGTGTAGCCTGGTGCAACTGTCAGTCTTCTCAGTACGCAGTGCTTTCGGCCAAAAAAGCAGTTTATTAGCTCAATTCCGAAAATCAAATACATTTCAACGAGAGTGACTGAAGGCTCAAGGCATATTCCGACTGTCCCTTTTGTTCTAATAATATGCTGCAGATTGTTGTTGTTAGCTTACTAACTTGGGCCCTAAAACTAACGCAAGCACTGTAATTTTAGGCTATAAATAATTCGGCATAGTCTATTTGAAAATGCGTCAAAGAATATGATGTCTGTGATTATGAGGCCCTCTGATCCACGACCTTTAATGGTTTCGGTCTGAGACTCAGAAACAGATAGACTGCACTCTCTATCTCTGTGCGACACAAGATTCAAAGTTTAATCAAGTCAAAAGCGACCCTCTGGCACCACCCACAAACAAGTACAAATTATTATTTAATTGGATTTTTTTCTTTCCGCAGGCAACGTCTTGGCATTTACGGAGGAAATTCATTACTGTAGAAGAGGGAAATGCAAGAAATTCTGCAGAAGGTGAAAATACATAAATACAAATGAGCATTTAAGGGTACTATTGATTTTGTCAGCCATCAGTCCACAATACATCGCCTATATTAAGGCTAGGGATCTGTAGGCTTACCTGGTTGTCGTTCAACACAGTTCTAGTAAAATGATGCGTAATAGCCTACTCCAGTCGATCACTTTGCCCAGCTGAGATCAGTGTCTACCCTGTGTGTAACCATGTTGGGAATGTGACATGGGCCCCAGTAGCCAAATTAGCCTACTTGAATGCAAGCTATTTACTGTTGAGTCCATTGTAAGTAGGCTAGATCCTGTGCGATATTTCACTTAGGCTATGAGATGACAATCTGTGTGTACAGCAATATCCTAAATCAGCAACTTAGGCTACCAATGCATTTTACACATGCAAGCAAATATTGATAAAGAGTAATAGCATAGAATCACCCCTTATGAAACCTCGACACTGCACGCAAAGCATTACTTTAAAGGCATCATTTTATTGTGAATGAACAAAAATGGCTGTGGTATCTGATAGATATAGCCTAGCCTATGATGCGGATCAGTGGTGAGGAAAACATCAGGTCTCTGTATGACGAGGCAGCAGCATTCCTTAGGTCTGCACGAGGACATGCATGCGCATGATGCGCACACGATTGACAATGGGGATCTTGGTAGCCTAACTATGATTGTAAACCATCAAGTAAAACCAGCCCTTTGTTGTTCCATCCTTGCCCTCGGTCCTCAGTTTGGTTATCAAAGGACAAATCTCTCAGGCAATAGGACCATTTTGATTTTGGCAACCGCCAGATTGTGTGAGCTGGGCAGTTCAACATGCCGCGCACAGCTGCATCTGGAAAAACCTAACCTATCTTCTATCTGTAGGCCTAATGTTTTCTGTCTTCTACTCCATCCTGTGAAAAAAATACTATTTCATTCATCCTGCTTCCGTTCATTCATCTGGGCACTGCAGCGTAGCGAACACACGTCGTTCGATCGACAAGCAAATTCTTATCAATGGAGAAGCTTACGTCAATGTGCAGGTCTGACGCAACGTCACGTGGTCAGAGGAAGACCGCCATATAAAGCAGGAGCTGGCCAAGGTACTGAAAATATCTTAGGGCCGTGAGAACAGAAAACAGGACGGCGTATATGAAAACAAGACGGAAACAAGAACTTCCTCATAGTTGAATACATGTATACAGTTGCTTTGCTGGGTTACAGCCTGAAATAAGCATTTAAAATTATACAGTAGACACAACGAGAATCGAACTACATCGGACCGCTCTGTTCCTTAGCTGGTCTGGTAAGTCTTAACTTGTTTTCTTCAAGAAACTCTGTGAACTAAAGAAAGCAAATGCTTCATTACAGCCAACTGAGAATAAATAACTACTGCTCGCTACTGCTCTTAGGCTATATACATTTACTACAGTGTTCTGAATGAATTGTAAATAAGATAGCCTACTGAAACTCAACCTGACAGATTTGTTAGATGCCGGGAAAGGTAAAATAAAGTTTTGTTACTAATATTTGTAGGCTGAAGACAGTGACTGATTCATTTGGTATATTCTGGCAATAGAAGGGTGCGGATAAGAAACTGTATTGGTGAGGATGATGATCTTGGCGACCTTTACTAATCAGCATCATCAACATCATCCACCTCCACCCTTCCCTATATTCATCATTTTTATCGTCACCATGGCGCCACGCCATAAAAATAACAACTGCATATCCAATAACAAAGAAGGTCCAAGATGACGTAAAATAAACTTAAAGAAAACCAATTAACTGAGATTTGGGAATCTAAATGGGTTAGTGTAAATTTATCCAAGACCTAGACAAAGACTAAGGCTACATGAATGATCGTGTTCAGGGAGATCACGACTCCAGAGTAGCAGTACACGATTGCAATCCAAGTTTCTAAAAAGATAATTGTGTGCTTTGGAGATAATGCCACAGTATAAAATTATTTAATTATCTATTTGGATAAGAGAAAAAAGTAGCCTCCCTATCCAGTGATGGAATCGTGAGGCAAAATCGGTGAGAAATGCCTTCATGAATATTGATCTCCTACAGTAAGTAAAAAGGCGTTTTCTCTTGGGCAACTTCGGACTATAAATTTAATTGGTAATACAAAAAAACAATGTGAATCGTTATTGAAACCTATGATGTGGTGTAGAGATAACAAGATATATGCATAGCGAGATAGGATTATTTTTATTGTTTTAATTACGTAGATACTATTGATCACTGCAGGGTGATATTGCAACAACAGCTTGCTATTTCCACGTTCAAATGAATGTCGGCATCTGCAAGATATCCAACTGTGCTTACGCGTTTGGTTCACTGCCTCCTGTTGATTGCATTATTTCTTGAATTTAAGATATAATTTTGCTGGCACCTTTTCCAGTTTCCACAGTTTCCATATATGAAGGCTTATTACACAGAAATGGATTGTGTTTGCACCTCCACTAAACCCATTGCACGCGTATAACAGTTTAAGCCTTCTCATAAGCACAATCCTGTTGATCCCTTTATTCTAAAATCTTTTAGTGGCACAGAAATGTGATTCGTGACTTTCCGCATAGCAAACTCGTGTACCCTATAACTTTTATTGTTATCTTGATCACCAAATTGTTTAAATCACGCCTTGACATTTATATATTTCCACCCTGGCGTGGGAAGACTTGTGCATTAACCCTTATGCTTTTCCCCTCCTCTTCGTTCACTGCTCCGCGTGCGCTCAGCTCACATGCTGGAGGCTGCTTAGCGCGCACACACGAGCTCGAGCTGAAAAACCAATTAAGTGGCTTTAGTTAAATCAGCTCACGGTGTTGGTACGAAATCATAAAATGCAGCACCACTCAGTTGCTTTCTTTTAAGTGCCTACAATTTTTTTTTCGACAATTCAAAATCAATCATGAACTTGGAATGAATCTAATGAAGCAACAGAAATCTGATATTATGTGTGAAATTTGTGTGATATTATTTTAGGATTTTGTTACTGTCCACTTTGCTTATGTATAGACTTGGCATGTCAAATAATGTGTGCATGTACCAAAGGCATTAGGCATTGTAAGCTGCCCAGCATCGCTGATGTTATGACATTGAATTCATGTCTTTGTATTGTAAAGTGCTGGATAGACGTTGCTCTTTTTAATGATGCAATGCACAGATGCACTGCCACTATCTAACCACGGCAATGAGTATGAATGTGAATCCTAATTAACTGTTTTTTCCCTTTGCCTCTCTTTTTCCATCCCTCCCCTTCTCTATTTCTCTTTCTTACAGCAACATCAGTCTCACCCCTGACCCCCTGATTTGCATGGTCATGGTACGGTGCCAAATCACATCAAGTGCCCATACTTGTCTCTTGCTTGTTTTGCTCAGTCTCTCCTCAAAGCTCGCTGAGTGCAATCCCATCAACCTCGATCGGCAAGCCTTAAGTGACTCTAATGGGCTTCTCCCAGACCTCTCCCAGCAACCACCTCCCTCACTGGGAGACGAGAGAGAGGGTCCGAAGAAAGAGGAGGAAGAGGAGGATGAACTCTTCAAGGACGTCGACCCCAAAACGCTAGCGGCCGTCCTGCTGGAGGCTCTAAACAAGCCCCAGGGAGAGAGAAACGGTGAGGGGGCAGGAGAGCTCGCAAAGGAGAGGGACACAGAGGAGGAAGGGATGGAGCTCAAGAGAGAGCAAGAGAACAGGAAAGAGGAGGAGGAGGAGGAGGAGGAGGAGAAGGGGGAGGAAGAGCGGGAGCTGCAGGGTGTGGACCGTGACCGAGATGGACGGGAGGAGCTGGAGCTCGTCATGGCTGCCGCAGCGGCTCGGGGCAGGGAGGAGCGGGAGCGCGAGGAGGAGGAGGAGAGGAAGAGGGCAGAGGAGGAGGAAGAGCGCCTGACGGAGAAGGTGACGAGCCGCACCACAAGTCAGACCTTGCCTCTGAAGCCAAAGCCGGAGGAGGAGGTGTTGCAAAAAGAGGAGCCAATCAAATTCGCCCAGGGCAATGAGGAGGAGGAGGTGGAGGAGGAGGAGCAGTTGAGCCCCGAGGAAGTGAAAAACCTGCAGAACATGTTGGAGGAGTTCCAAAGTTACAGCACGACCACCCAGGATCAGAATGCTGAACGCACAGGCCAGAGGGAGAACCGAGGACACTTGGCCGACCTGGATGATGACTACTCAGACAATGACATCCGACCCAAGGGATTCAGGGGCTACAATCTAGGCCTCTCCAAGAAGAAGTTGAAATGGAGGCAGCAGCAGCAACAGCAGGATGAGGCCGAGCCACCAAAAGCAAAGAACCGGCCGAGGTACCGGGGCGGCAACTTCATGGATGACTTTAACAACAACCTCTCGAGCCCCAAGGCGGAGGACGTGGCGGATGAAGAGGAAGAGGAAGAGGAAGAGGAGGTGATGAGCCCTGAGGAGGAGGAAGCACGAGCCAAAGCAGAGCAGGAGGAGGTGCGGAGACAGGCTGCGGAGGCGCAAAGGGCTAAGGCTGAAGAGGAGAAGTTGGCCGATATCGCCTCTGACATGCTCCTGCAGTACATGATGAAGCAAGATGGAAAGAAAGCTCAGGGGCAAAGGAAGAAGAACGCCCTGGGCATGAATGCCGTAGAGGACAAACGCTCCGATGAGGAGGAGGACGTGGACGATGACGACATTGACCCGCAGACCATCGACAAGCTGATTGAGATCTCCAGCAAGCTCCACCTGCCGGCCGACGACGTGGTGGACATCATCAATGACGTCGAGAAGAAGAAGAAGAAAGATGCCCCCCCTGAGACATTGACGTGGCAGCGACCACTCGTGCCGCCCCCTGCCCCGGTCCCTGTCGCCCCGGCACCCCGTTTCCCCACCCCCGTCAAACAGCCACCTCCCGTCTCCAGTCCGTTCAAGTCCTGGTTTAAAGACAGGTCAGTGCTCAAGCCCAACAAGCAAGACTTCTGGCTCAAACCACAGAAGCAGCCCTTTCGAGGCTACCCCCCTTACCCTTTCTACCAGAAAACCTACCCTGGCTACTACCCCATCTATTTCCCTCCTCCCAAGCCCAAGCCTCGCTATTTTGCCAAGCCCTCCTATGCCTTCAACGCCCTCCTGGGAAACTCTCTGGACTACGACTTTGACTTCACCCCGAAACGCAGATACCGTGCCTGGGCTCAGCCGCGACTACGCACGCCGCCCACCCTCCAGCGCAACCTCTACTTTCCCAACTACATCATGCCCCACCCTCGGACGTTCGCCGCCGTGCCCATGCCCAAGGTCCGCTCGCCTGTGCGTCATCGGTCGGCCTTCTATTATCCGCCCCCAGCGTCTCAAGTGACCCGCAGCCAAGACTACTATGGTCAGAGGAGGCCATCCGAGCAGGACAGCGATGAAGAGCTTGAGAACTTCATCGAAAAGGTCTTCCTGAAACATCCTCGGATGTTTCAGTGAAGATAGCTGAGAGGTGATCAAAAGAAGAACGAGAAGGCGAGGAAGAGAGAGAGAAAGAGGGACGTTTAGGAGATAATCAGAAGAGCGATGATTATGAGACTGTTTTCCCCACACAGACACATGCAGTTTTTTTAAGCAGAATTTTTAAAAGAATCTGTACCCCTTTGTTAATTTGAGCATTTTGATCTGAGCAACAAACAGCCTGTTTGGTGAGTAGAATTTAGCACTCAATTCTTTTTCAACACTTGTCACATTTGTCCATTCAGTGACAATGCTGATAGCTCATTCTTGAGCCTTATATGTTCATCTGACTGAATTATATCCTCTACCTCTCCAGGTAGACAGATGAGAAAGAGGGAGAGCTTCTGTCTTGTTGAAGAGATGAATTCAGTACAAAAAAAGGTCCACAACAAAACACAAACTGGAATCTCCACTGACCAACACTTCCCTGTTCCTGCAAAAGACTGTTGGAAAACAAAAAAAAGAATTACCGGGCAACATCGATCACTGGCTGTGTATCCCATCCAGGAGCCACATTTTCACCAAATATACCTGATTTAGTCGGTGTCCCCTTTCAAACAACCGACCATGAAGGAATTCTATCCAAAGTAAGCCTTATCTGTGTTGATTGTTTGGTTAGTTTTGGACAGTTTCATTTTGGACAGTGACTTTAGTAAACCCTCTGCTATTAAGTGTTTAATAGCAGAAGGTTTCAGCTTTCATCTTAAAGTCAAACATGTTTTTTTTCAAACCTGCAATGATAATATTTGCGATTAATAGACAAAAATTATATTTTTAATAAAGTGAACAAGTTAATGCCTGATTACGGTTCCATAAAGTGGAAACTTCAGTAGCCTGAGACTAATGGATCTTGACTCAATCCTGTCCAACTGAAAAGTATTCTGCAAGTCACTGGCATTACAATCACACTCACTCTTGTACATAGGGTTGAACTTTTTTATTGCTTTGTCTGAGCAGTTATATTGATTTAATATTTTCCTATAAATTTTTAAGTTGTTTATAAAATAAAAAAATGTAAAATATTATACTGCAAATGGCATTCATACATTCCAAGACCTTTATGAAAATGAAGCTGTGTTAAGTAGTAGACAAGTTTTATTGCCTTACCATATCACTCTACCCCCCCTTTATAAGGTTTTGCATCAATTTCATCAGCTCTCATTTGGTGCTGGGATGCATTGGAAAATATAGGCCATTGAACTCAAATAGGCTTGCAATGAAGCTTTCCCAATGGAATGTTGGTCACGTGCCCTAGTATTCCACTCCGAAATGCAACATTAGGTGGAATGTAGAGACTAACATAATGGTGGTAATCTGGCCATATGTCATCGGAAAATGCTTTCATTTCAACTTTGCAAACAAAGTAAAGAGGAAAAAAGCAAAGTGAAAGAATTCCAAAGCATACTAGTTTTAAAACTGGTAATATTTTCAAAGAAACAAAAATTCCACCACAAGTGGCTTGTCTAATTAGAAATGTGTACAGACACAGACACATTAAAAGAATAGGCCTTCAAGCTAACCTAATCAGTGTAATAATACGTTAATAAAGTGTTTTGGTATTACATAGACAGGTCTTTTTTCTGTTAGCCTATAGCTTTCTCCTGGTTTACTGAACAAGACACATTCCAAGACTTGCAAGCATTCCAGGGATTGTGACAAAATAAATAGAAATATTGATAGCTAAATCACAAGGTTCAATTCAAGATACCTCACCCCAATCCCATACTTTGTCTGTAGGGATGTTTAGCACTGGTTCAGTATCACGCTGTCACCAGTTTCTTTGGGTTATAAAGGACATATATACATATATATAATTGACAAGAGGAATGTATATGTAAAAAATGAAAATTATGCCAGTTCAAACATGTATTTGATCCCAGATATTACCATTTACAGTACGTCTGTAACTGAAGTGCATCTTTAACATATTAATTGTCGCCAAACCTGTAAGCTAACTAAATGGACACCATTCCATATAAACAGCAGCATCGACAATCCAACTCTAATCAATGCCGAGCAATGGTTTTATCTCTCAATAATAGAGACAGAGTATTTAAAAGTACATTTAATTTGAGTCACTCAACTCAACACTCAACTTCAACCAAGTCATTCCATTTGGCATACCTGGACAACAGATTATTGGGGGCACTGGTAACACCACCATCCCAAGTCAAGAGTGTTTCCTCATCAAGAGTGATAAAGCGATTCCTCATCCAAAAAGGAACAGATCATCAGGAAGTAGGACAGGGGCAAGAGAGAGGACATTCTGTTTTCATTATTTTTCAAAAATTCTGTTGAAAGTAAAGAAAAAGATAGACAGAAGAAGGGGGATAGAAAATTGATGAAAGCATGACTTGAAGCAGAAAAAAAAGTGTCTGCACGTTTATGTGTACTTGCATCAAAAAAAAAAAATGTGTTGCTTCTTTGAAGACATTATGAGCATTGCAAAAAAAAGTATAAAAAAATAAGACAATGACTAGCGTACCTGAGTAAAAAACTGTCAAGTCTTGTATGAGGAAACTGTTGTTTATGTCGTTTCTAGATGTATCTTGTACTTATCGTAATAAACATGCGTTTGCTGGATGTAAATAACCGCATGTTGATGACTAGTTTTGCTACACAGAGAGAAATAAATAAAATTGACTATTTTTTATTAAGATTGTTTTTAATTCCTTTCTGGGAATGCAGTGGTTGTGAGCTTGCATAGTGAATGACACCTACACATTCAGCACCAACATCCTCCATCACACTCAAGCCTTGACAAATCAGTTCACCACTTCCCCACCATAATTAAAGGAAAAGCCTGGATTGAATCAATCCATAGCTGTGTTCTTCGACGGAATATAAAATGGCAGCTAACGTTAACTGACAAGGACAAGGAAACACTGTTTCAGTTTAATTTTCATTCAGTTAGCCTTAGAATAGAATAGAGAAACAGGTTAATTTACTCAAGACTGTTACTTTAACAGTGGGAATTCATCATCATCATCATCAACCATTCTTTATTCAGGGAAACTTGACTGAGCTAAAAGCTCTTTTGCAGCAATGCCCTGAATTATGTCAATTTGTTTGATCACCCTGAGTGTAAACAAACCTCGACACTCTTTTTGCTCCATTTTAAAAGCTAGTCATGACTGAAGTAATTTCCAAATAAGCTGGGTCAGTTTCAATTTCAGACTGGTGCCAGCAACAGAACTCTTATAGGAAAACCCCTGTAAGGGACAGTGTGGTCCCAAGATGCAGTTCAGCCCCTGCCTGTCACAATAGAGCTATTAGAACACCCAACTGTCTTGTATTTGGCTACCGTGGATCAATGCCCCCTCATGTCACCTACTAATTGTGCACAGGGTAGGTAGACCCCTCTCAATTGCTAGCCACTTTGATATCCCTAAGCTCTGAACCCTTCTTTTTTTCTTTCTGTCTTTCTTTCTTTCTTTCTTTCTCCCTTCCTCTTTTTTGCACACTCACATACAGTGTAGATCCTGCCGTATGGGTGGATCTGAGGCTATGCCACACTGAGTTGATTGAGACAATCCCATGTTAAGCCGCAGATCAGAGGAAAGGCTGAGTGCTAACTGAGATGTCCCGGGGGGCGGGGTGAACACGAGCAGCTGAGCAAGCCTCGGCTAATGAGACTGACAGAGAGAACGCACAAGTAAGGGGAAGGAAAAATCACAGAGGTTCCCCTGCCAAAGCCCCAGGGCACAACATGCCAAGACTGCAGGAGAGCGCAGTGAGGTGCCTCAAAATCATCAGGCAGTTTTGCCCCAAAAAGGAAATCGAGGTTGCTATGTTCGATTATCTCTATTTGTCCACCCCAAGGAATAGGCCTTTCCATTCCATATGCCAAGAGAAAAGACAGAGTAGGCTAAAATAAAAGAAAGAGCAGGCTAAAATAAACTGACCGAGACCATAATTAGTGTGCAGACATTATCTCTCTTTGAGCTATGAATGAATGCTATTAACATTTTTCATTTTCTTCGAGGCATGTAATAAAGGTTTTGAAGCATTCAACATGCAAATAATTCCACCCCCCTATAAATGTTTGTTAACACAGTGGTGTCCAATTGATTCTTGTCTGGCTTTAGGACCACCTAAGGGCTTCTTTAAAGGAGAAATCCGTTGTGAATCAATCAATTGCCCTGTTGTTCGAGGTCACAAAGGCTGTCAAAAAAGAACCAGAAAATTTGATACAACATAGAGTATAGAATTAGCAATAGCAAACTGGCAGCAATTAAGTTAAGTGAATGTGGCACAGGAAAATTAAACTGTTGGTAAGTGCCCCATTCGGCTAAAGTAAGCTGCCGAGTCTGAATAGTATTCAGTATGTGTTGTATGACATTTTCTTGTCCTCTATCCTACCGATAGCACTCAGTGACCTAGAACAACAGAGCCATGGCTTGATATAGCTGGAGAAAACAATGCTTGAACATTCTATATTGGTCCCCAACTACTTCCTGTCCTGTCACATTAACATAACATATGGAATGTTAAACAGGAAGTTCTGGGGGACCAGCAATGGAACTAGAACCTGAAACGGTCCATACACTGGATTTCATCCTAAATATTGTCTATAAGATATACAATATATCATTGCACATACTGTAATGTAATTATATGGAGGTTTAACTCCTCTCACATTGAGATTCATGAATGTGAAGGAGATTAATGAATAAGTATAATCATATTTGGGATTACAATTACAGTAGGCCTACATGTAAAATGTGAGAGAAGCTTTCACACCTCATGGCACCAAAACGTGATGATTAACCAGCCGGGTTGGTGTTGTTGTTCCTAAAGCTTTCATAACCTTTTCAGCCAAGTAACCTGCCATATTTATACCAAACCCTATGAGCCTCATTCAATAATGTGCAGCTAAATGCACACATCAGTTAAATACATGGTTATAGTGGTAAAATAAGAGGGTTTTTAATTAATTATTAATTCTGTGATGACTGCAAAGTAGGCTGCCTGCAACATGTTGTACAAGATGTTTCAAAAGACACGCAGAACATGTCTGATGATGATACTATTGTATTAAATTAAACATGTAGAAAATGCAGTGGGTTTTGACAATTCTAAAAGCGGCATTTGGTGCATTAAACCACTGGTTCCCAGGGGTCCGCGGCACATTGCCAGAGGGTCCGTGAAAAAAATGACAAAGTATACAAAGTATAAGCTTGTCATATGCAGAGAAAAATACTAAAGATCAGTCTGGTGCCCAATGGCATTGTGCTCATTTTGCCAAATTCAATAACAACATGCCTATCTAAAGGTTTGTGCGATTAGCCCCAAAAAGTTTGAGAACCCCTGCATTAAACTGCACAGAGAGGTAGATAAGACTGGGATAAACTGTGTTGTTTGTACTGTGCACCACTACTGTCCTATTAAATCCACATCTTTCTCTAGCAGCCACACTAACAGCCAAAGTGTAAACTCACATTGTGCCTTAATTATTATGATCGCTGGTATCTCAACAGAGGGAGGCTGTTTCTGTATAGAAACTACATTTTCTCAATAAGAAGTTCATCATAAGCAAAGTGCATCTCTGGACGCACCAAACTGACTGCATGCTTTAAATTCTTACTTATGTTTGGATCGATGTTATGTCTTAGTTGTGTATGGAAGTTTTATTTTTGGACAACTACTGCAGCTTGTGGCTATATTAAACTTGCAGATATATTATCACTTACTTGCAAGATCTGTGACTTATGCATCCTGACAGGAAATCCAGGTTATGGTCAGGATATCCATGAGGTAGCAGAAGAAGCTGATGAGGCAGAGAAAACGTGGTGTTGCCTTTGAAATGGTCAAGCCTGAAGCTTTATCAGCAGAAATTTATAGCAGAAATTTGCATGATTATGACAAAAGTGAGTTGAGTTTACAGCAATGAAACTCAAAATCATAACACAACTGACTAATAAAATGTAGTTCATCCCTGATAAAATTTCATTTAGTCACTGCTGTCGCACTATACTAGGGACTATGACTATTCACACCTGTAGCATTCTAACTAATGTCTATTATATGTTTTTGAAACTAACAATACAAGTCCTGTATTGGTTTTTGACATATTTGAATCGTTACTATGCCTCAGACATGTGTTGTTGTTTTGTTACCGTGTGTACTGCAGGCCAACATAGTCTAACTCCTCCAAACCCACCCCTTTCCCCTCCCCTCTTTTTTATGCACTACTGGCGAAGGAACTTCACAATTTCACTACATTTTTTTTTTACAGCAGTAACTATATGCATGTGACAAATAAACCTCCTTGTATCCTTGTATCCTTGTCTAGATAGGCCAGGAAACCCGAAGCCTGTGCTAATCAAGGGCATGTGTGAGGGGCGTGTATTTCTCTACAAAAAATAAAGGAGAATTCAGGAACTTTAAATGTGTGATTAAATGTGATTAATCATGATAAACTTAAATTTTCTGTTGTGATTAATCAGATTAATTTTTTTAATTTATTGACAGCTCTAGTTCTAGCGAATGACTAATGAGAACAAGTACCATTTCAAACAGACGAGTCAAAACGTCTGCCTTCTGCATTGGACGTCTTGCAACTGTTTACACGCATGAAAATACTTTGTATAGGGTTGTGGAATTTTTGAGTCATGATGAGCCTTACACAACATCCCTTCTGGCACCAACAAGCACGTTAGAAGTGCACAAATAATGAATACATTAAAAACACACAACACAAAACAACAAAAACAAAAACAAACCATCGTGACAGCTGTTGCTACCCTGCCCTGACATACAGTGCAGTACAGAAACAAGATCTCAGCTCTGTTAGAACACCACTGTTAAGGACAGGTCATGAGCATCCATGCACTGTATACCCTGCATTGAGATGACAAAGGAAGTGGGTGATGAGGAAGAGAGGACACTAATTCATAAATGGAGTAGCAGAAGGACAGAGAGGACACATAGTGAAGGATTGAGATATGGCCGCAGAAAAAGAAGTCGGGAAATAGGGATGAAAACGCTTGTTGCTGAGATGGAGGGGAGGAGAGGACAGAAAGACAGAGCACAGAGAAAGAGAGAGAGGGATAGAGAGAGAGAGGGAGTAGATAAGGCGAGAGGAGAAAGGGGTTGATGAGAGGAGCACAGCCCACAGTGCAGTGAATCATGAGTCACATGGTTTAGGTGTGAGTCATCTCCCTCTACTGCAGAAACCCCAGCCTCCTCCCATACTCCCACACACACACACACACACACACACACACACACACACACACACACACACACAGCTCTGTCACAATCACTAACATTGGCCCTGTGTCTGCGGAGTACCTGTCAAATCCACTTCGAGGGTATCTAATTCTAATGTAAAACACAAGGACCTACTGCCGATACATGGAGATAACAACCTGGGACCTGTTCTACACACTGGTAGTTCGTATTGATGCAAACTTCTGGACCTTTACCAGACGCACTGCCATTGCGGCTATTTATTCCAAATATATAGATATAGCTGGAATGGAAAGGGGGAAGAGAGAGAGAGAGAGAGAGCGCAACAACCTGTCCTCATGGTCAAATGGAATCAAGAGTGAAATTCAAAGTGCTCGTCCGTGCTCTGCGTCTCATATTGATTCTGTCTTACATGCCACATGACTCAAAGCCTTTGCGAAACGATTTCTGCGGAAACCCACAAGAAGCGTTGGACTGGATCTGTGGGTGTGAGCAGAGCCAAGAGAATATCAGTGTTACTGATGGGAACGCTGAGTGGTTTAAATGGCTCATTAGAGTGGGTGGGGG
>JASCQY010000062.1:540197-542697 GCA_030264315.1 Sardinella tawilis
TTTGTTTGGTACCATAGACTTCCATTGGTATGTCAAATAAGCTTACACTGTCGAACTAGGCATTACAGACACAGAGAAAAAATACTATGTATTTCCATGATCAACTAGGGGTTGACTACAGATAAGCAATTTCCCCAAATTAGGTGGTGTATCCCTTTAATTTTAAGGTGGAACGCAAAACCGGAAACGTTAAAATACTGATTCTGTTCGGAACGATCCAATAGGCAAAAAATTCTGGTTCAAAGCCCTGGGAGGAACTTTATACAGTTAGAGAGTACACCACACAATCATTATCAGTGGGGGAACTTTGTACATTTAGAGAGTACATCACGCAATTAGTATCTGTGGGGGAATGGAGCCCTTGTCAAACAGCATGCTTACTCAATGAGGTCTGAAGCATGATCGAAACACACATCACCTCCGGACACACACGTGCTTCCTGTTGCGCCAGACACTAACGGATGCATTTAACATGGCACACGTACTGTATGTTTTCAGTCCTCTCAGTACGGCTGACCTAAAAATATCAATGTCTTGCTATCATGTTGTGCTCCTGTGTCAATATGCATCGATGCAGATGCTGCTGTATTATGCCACCACATAAAAGTAAACAACTAAATAACAACAAAATCAATGACATTAAAAGCTCTGTGTGGGCCTGAACAGACTTTTTTTTTTTGGGGGGGGGGGGGGGAATTGCACCTCCTGTACGAGTCTTTCTAGTTACTGCCATCAGGTTGGCGCTACAAAGTCCCCCTTGCCAAGAAAAACATTTACTGTACCTCATTCATTCCCACTGCCATAAAAAACCTCAAACAAACATCTCCCTACCACTGTAATCACCACCCATTATGTAAACATGAGGCATAAGCACACAAATGGCACCATCACAATTTATCTTTTCACTCCTCCGTAGCCCATACTCGTTATTAGCACTAGCGGCCATTGTCATTCTGTATGGCGCCGCAATGTAGAATGAGATGCGGTCTGAGACAACCGGAAAATATACAATGGCATCTAACGTGATTCAGCCAGTCACACCGATCGTACCTCTGACATACAGTATACATGTTACATGTACCCCGGACATATAGTATGTGTATGCTAATGTGTATGCTACTTGACACCTTAATTTCCCTTGGGATTAATAAAAAGTATCTCTATCTATCTACAGTATCTATCTCTATGAAGACAAAGTTTTTATCCCACTCTCCCGCACATACACACCTCTTGTAGCAGGTCTGCTTGTTCGATGGCCTTAAGCACACTCTTTTTGGAGGTGTCCTGAATTTCTCCTCCCATCAGAAATTCGTCTAGGATGAAGTAGGCCTTCTCAAAGTTAAATATGATATCCAGCTCACAGACCTACGACACAAGAACAAAAATCACACACAATTGGATTGGCTCCTCCTTACACAAACATGTAATTTACAGCGTACCAAGTAGTCCAAAGGCGTTCGTGAACTATCATTCATTCTCACAGCAAGGCAACATCTAGGAAGCTAAGAGCCTCGGAAGCATGTAATGGCCGAAGCAGGGTTCACTGTAAAGGAGTTAGTCACAGTGGCTCATATCAACGTCAGGGAAAAAAAAAAAAAAAAAAAGAAAAAAAAAGAATGGGGAAGAATTCATCAGATGGACAGATGGAGGGAAAGGAGAGGATGGAGAAGATGAAGTCAGAAAAGTCTGCCTCATCCATCAACAGCCAGTGGACTGGGGGCAGGGCAAGAAAAGAAGAAAAAAAAATGAGTAAAGGGGACAGAACGTAATGACAAGACTGACACAGTCATTGAGAAGGATAGAGCTGGCAAAATGGGGACTGGGGCAAAGAGAAGCAATGGATATAGACAGAGGAATAGAAAGAGAAAGAGAGAGGAAGAGAGAGAGAGAGAAAGAGAGAGAGAGAGAGAGAGAGAGAGAGGTGAGTGATGAGTTGTGACTCACGCTGCCAAAGTACTTATCCAGCAGCTCCACAAAACGGTGGATGACCTCCAGGGTAATGAGCTCATTGTCCTGTTCCTCCACAGCACAACAGAAATACAGGCTGGCATACCTGCAACACACACATGCAATGACAGAGAGAGACAGAGAGAGAGAGAGAGAGAGCAAGAGAGATAGACAGAGATTAGCAACCTCACGTTGCATAGCAGACACAAAGAAACATGCATACTTCACATACTCTACACACAAAACAAGCTACTTCTCGAATAAACACAGACATAGCCACTCAAGTGCCACAAATACAACCTGCATACATACACGTGTGGAAACAGTAAATAAGACTTAACAGATCAATGTTGACCAAGGAAAGGCAAGAAGAGCAAGACGGCACAGTGGCTACTTAACACACAGAGAGCTGCGTCCTCTCAGCTTATACTTAAATATACTATTTACCCAGAGACTGACTAATTGAGCTGGGGCCAAATTCAAGAAGTATAACATATTCTGCTGCAGCATCTCTTGCGAAGTTTTACAGCATTGCAGTTCATTGTTGCGATCT
>JASCQY010000062.1:545197-552222 GCA_030264315.1 Sardinella tawilis
CTCCCCATGCCCATCATGAGCTAGTTAAATAAGGAAGTTATCTCTCTAATAATAAATTCCGACGTCTGGCAGCCATTTACACACAGGAAAGAAGTACAAATAGACGCTTGTTATGTCTAACAGTTTCGAATCGAAGTGGCTTTCCACGTAAATCAAGCGTCAGGAACTTTCAGAGTTTTATCAGTAATATTGTGATTAAAGTATAGCTATATCCACAGTGGAGTATAGCTACTGTGGATCACTTATACCAGAGACACTTATATACTTTGTAACATGGGGTTTCTGACAACTAACAACAGAAATCCGCGTTGTAGAATGATTTGTAGACTGAACTAGTTTACACCTCCTCAGAGAATAAGCTGCTCCATATTGTTTCCGGTGTATTGGGTTACGAATGAAAGAGGACAAAACGCATTGAAAGGACTCGTCAGAAGATCACTTTCAAGCTAACTTATTTTTAACTACCGTACTGAATGCTGCTTATTTTGTAATTTTTTAGACGAGCCGTTAACGTTAGCTGGCTAACGCATTCATAACATAATTTGTCAGGAATGATGTACAGGTATTCCCCAAAGACTAAAGAGTTATTCAGTTAGCTAACGTTAGCTACCTAACTAGCCAGGTACTTGAGGTTAACTTGAACCATCTGAAGTTAAAAAAGTAGCCTACGTCTCCAAATCCACAAAATAGTCAAAATAACTACTACAAGTAATAACCTTTGGCTCCCAGTGACCACTCTTTCATTCGATATATGTCATTAATTCAGAAGTAAAGTGCATGCGAGTGAACTGGTTTTAAGTTACTGTTCCAAGGAGCAGAAACGCCGTAGCTAGCTAGTGGCTTGACAGCTGGATGCTAGCCTGTGCTACCTTCGATAAGCCCGTCTGTTGTTGCAAGCTCCTGTGGCTCGCTAGCCAGCAAACTAGCTTCACTGAAACCAGTTAGCTTGCCGATTAAAGGCAGGACAGAGTGCAGTGAAAGGACTACTTACCATATTGATAACTGCGACTGAAGGTCACTTGCGTTCAGTATTAGATAAAGCCTTTTAATTTTAACTCGTATATGTTAGCATTTCATGTCAAATTTAGTTAACAATACGAGAGGGTTTGGACAACCCATGAAACGGCTTGGAGCGGAATCAGCTGAACGCGTCATAACAGCCAGTACTTCTTTCTGTGAACATGCGCACTGCGCATTTCTGGGATAAACTAGAGCCATCCATTTTTCTTCAAAATGACATGGTTATTCTTCCTTACAGGATACAACTCAATTTGAATAAAAAAAATAATATAACTATTTGTAGTTTATATGCTGTCCTATTCCGTTATGTTATGGTATTTTATTCCATGGCCTACCTTGGCGGACAGGATGTTGTTGCCATGACAAACTGTAGGATGACTTTGTTTCCATGGAAACTAGGGGGATAAGGAGCCCACCCTAAGCAACATTCCAGAGTGCTACGCTGGACAGTCCAAAAAGAAAGAAAGAAAGAAAACGATAGTAGGCTTTCAAATAGGCATGTCCTCCTGAGATAAACACATTTTTTTTCTTTTGGCAGGTCTGTGTTGTGTGTGTGTGTCTGTCTGTCTGTCATATACATGTGATTGAGCCTATTCAGGAATTCCTAATTTTCCGACCAGAAAATTAGACCCTCGTCAATCATGCAAATCGGCTTTTTTGGGGGAGAGGGGGAGTGAGAGGGGCGTATTCTTGCAGGGCCACCCTCTTATTTCGCCTACACTTACTGTAGGAGTCACACTATTAAGGAATTATTGGGAAAAATTATGAAGAAATATAGCCAAATGTATGGCTAAATACTCACATTTACGACCAGTTCGTAGTCAATTCAATATATGAAAGAGTCATGCAAATTTTTTTCAGGCGCAAGGATGTCACCAGCCCGCAGTATGTGACAGTGCTGCGTATATTTTCCTATTTATTTGTCTTTTGCCAATCACATCCCTGTGTCTGTCTGCCTGTCCATGTGTATGTTCATTGTACAGTAGGTTACATGAAATGCACAGGCACCATTCAAAGGCCAAAAGAAGAAGGTTGTGGACCTGTCATGTCAGACTGACAGTATAGGCTTTACCTATTTTGGACAGCAGGGGTCGACAGCCAACAAGCCAGAGGCTAAGCAAAACTATAGTTTGTCTGCTGTTAAATTCTGGACATTAAAAGTTAAAAAGAAATTGATCACACATGTTTGTTTGTTTTTTCTCAAAAATAAATATTTATTATAAATAGTGTAAAAAATACAATTCGCACAAAGTATCATTAAAATAAACATCAAATACATACATCTCAAAGGTAGGCTAATCTTGTCTCATTTCCACATTTACTTTGATGTTAGGCTACTAGGTCTTTGAAAGGGTAAAATGTCCATAAATAGCCTAATATCATTTCATTGCGTTGTAGATTGATTTTGTGTAAAACCAAAGCCGTGAACTTTCAACTTGACTAACATCTGGCCCCTTCATCTTTGTAATGATTTTAAGTATAGTCTTTACTTTCTCTCTGATAGGTACTTATTGTTTCCACTTTTGAGTGCTAAAAATAGGCTATTCCCTCAATAATTCCTTCATCCGTAAGGCCCATTAGCCTAAATAACAGTGACTGAACTTAATTATATTAATATCTAAGGCAAGTTAAACTCCCTCTATGTAAAGGTTCAACTTGGATTTGTCAGGAATCTGTATGATGTTTGTTATTTCAGTAGTAAACTCATTGACTGACATCTCTGCTGATGTGTGGAATGTGTGCTTGGTTCTTGGTCCGCCTAGTGGCCCTCTGGCTGGTTCACTTGACCCATGAACAATACAGCACCTGAGGATTACACATTTACACTTCATATTAGTGATTTCATGCAGACACATTAAAAGATCATGCAATAAAAACAACAACAACAACAACAAATTGGATGGTGGGCAGATCAAAGAAAGGCAAAATGAACTGGAGAACTCACCTGTGAGCTT
Organism: Sardinella tawilis; assembly: GCA_030264315.1. Taxonomy (NCBI): domain Eukaryota; kingdom Metazoa; phylum Chordata; class Actinopteri; order Clupeiformes; family Clupeidae; genus Sardinella; species Sardinella tawilis. The sequence goes on from JASCQY010000062.1 coordinate 548,173, forward strand.
GTGCTGAATGAGAAAGAGGAAGGGGCGGTCCAGAGTAATCTCCTCTACGGCCATCCGTGAGAAGATGATGGCAGCTGCACAGACAGAAGCGGAAAGCACAACGTCAGACAAATGATCATTCAGCATCATGCTGCACGGCAGCATATCATCAAAAGGCAGAGTTCAGGTCATGGTTTATTTCTGTAAACATGATAGAGGCCTACCTGTGGCAGAAGAACCCTTGGTTCCCTCCTCGTTCACCTCCAGCTTCACTCTCTGAAGCACCTTGGATATACAGAGGGGCTCCTCAGCTGGAAAGAGAGAGAGAAAAAATTGAGTGGTTACCAATGTGCAATGTAAACAAATACAAACGCTGAAAACGCTTTGCTCTTTAGTTGAAAGAGAAAAGTATTGAGTTACTTACTTGTAATGCGTGAGAAGTCAGCTTTGGTTTGGCTGAAGATGTCTCCCAAGCCCAACTTGCTTAGGGTGGATTTCAGGTTCAACTCTGCATCAATAGCAAACCTGAGAGAAAAAAAAAACAACAACTTTCTTTTAATGTCATTCGTTATTCACAGAATTTAATATGTGTCATGATCCCCATCATTCTTGCTGTTTTTTTTTTTATTTCACAATAAAGTATATGATGCACAAGAGGGATTGAATACAAAAGCTCACTCTACCTTGGCAGGGCCAGTTGCCTGTTGATCTTCCTCATCTCCTCCCTCCATTGCTTGATCCTCTGGCTGCTAAGCTCCCCACTCAGGGCAGACAGAGGAGTGTCCTTCTCGAACGGAGACACCAGCAGCATACTCAAACTGTCGCCTTCATAAGGAATCTCAATCACGTCGTAGTCTACACCCTCGGGTGTTACAAAGTCACCTGTAAATACATTAAACAAAATGTAAGTAAATTATCCTTCAATACTGTATCATTGTACTCTCTATACAATGCATTTATATGCATTTTTTAAATAGCAGCAGTTAGCACACCCACCATAGTTGAACTTCTGTGTCATGGTCATCATTGGTGTGGTCACTGTGCCGTTGGGTCCGTGGAACAACATTGGCTGAGTCAGCTTGGGATCAAAGGGCATCTTCCAAAGCCCATGGAAGTGCATGGCATTGAGGAGAACCAATCGAGTCTGATCACCAAAAGCTCCGCTGGGAAGGAACTCAGGAATCATGCCTGCAAACACGTTATCCTTTTAGCAAAATAGCAGCAGTAACAGTGATTGTATATTTCACATGAATCTGAATGGCTGAATCTCAATGTCTGCCCTATGCCCTAAGTCATGCACCCTCAAATACTTCAATGAATTAAGTCATTACGTCTTTAAGGGCTTAGGGTCAGGCTGGACATCGGACATTCAGGACATTGTCTTTTCCTTTTTATCTTGTCACTCTTTCACTCACTCACCAGCTGTGTGGTCGGACACCCATCTGTTGGTGATGCTGCGGGCCTTCTCGGGCTGGCTGAAGTCCAGCTGATTTGGCATGGCCTGGAAGGCCTTGGCCAGCCCCCGGCGGAAGCTCTTCTCCAGCATCAGCTTCCTGTCCACCATAACGCCGCTGGCCAGCTCGACTCCCTCCTCACTTGCCAGATCCCTCTGGAGCAGCCGCTGCTGACGGGGGATCCCACGATCTATAATGATAAACAAACAGTATTAAATACATACATATCAAATTAATTTTATACATAAAATAAATATTTAGAACAAAATAATAAATTATGAAATAACGCTCACTGCAGATGGAGGACTGCAGCGTTAGCATCTGAATACTAAGTAATTGATTGTGAATTGTAAGTGAATAAGTGATTGTGAATTGTAATGAGTAGCTGTGTGTGACAAACTATGAAACCGCCTTGGCTAAAACATGTCGCAACACTGAATTCATCCACGTCTTGCACCCAGTAGGAGGCACACACTAACAGTGTCCATGGCTCTTACCTTGCAAAGAGTAGCCCATGCTGGACTCCAAGGTCTTGAGTGTGTTGCCATAGGCCCCCAGCTGAGCCATGCCCAGGACAGAGGTGACGCCATAAGGGGACAGGGCCAGGTTCTGGTCAGGGGAGGACCGCGCTGCCTCGGAGAACACTCGCAGTCCGAAGTCAGTCTGCTGCTCGATGAGGTTGCAGAGCCCAGTGCCACACAGGGCAAGTGTCAACAGCACAAATACACACTGCATTCTATGTAGAGGAAGACAGAAGACAGAAACAGAGAGAGAGAGAGAGAGAAACAGAGAGAGCATAATGTTAGTGTCCCTGGTCTGGAAAAGGTACTGAAATAAAAATGCATGCATCTCTGAAAGTGGTGATTCGTACAAGTTAGCAAGAAATTCTCTGACACTGACCTAAAACTGATGATTGTTTACAATGTGACCTGAAAATGAGTCAAACTTTGCTGTTGCAAGCATACTCAGCAGTTTTTCTTGGGTAGCCCAGAGTTTTTGAAAAGTGTCATCGTCAGGTACTGTATGATAAGACGAGTAACCTTCAAATACTTCCCCTACAAGAAACCAGCTTTGGTTGGTTTTCTCCGGATAGTGTGTTTTGGCTGTCTGACTTGTTATTAAGTCTTTTCACTCTTGGAGGAACGACAGACAGAACAATGAGAACTATGTACTTTCTCAAGCATGCAGGTGCACAAAACCCATGGTAGTCGCCCAGTGTCCAAAAACCACTCATTTGAAAAAAGAAACTTGAGAAAACTCCTTGCTTTTACCCAAGGTTTTATAACACAAAAGGTCTCATTCTTTTCAACCTCTGTCAGTCACATTGTGAATTTCGCTGAACAATATAGTCAGTTATGCAGCGCACTGACAAAAATATTAAAGACTAAAGACAACAGAAACAGTAAGCAGACTTCTCATATTCATTGGTACTATTATTGAGTATTATATGCATAACAACCTGACTCCAGACGTACCTTAGTTAGCATTAAATACATTTACAAGCATGGGCTAGAAAGTTTTCAAAGTGTGAGACTGCTATACTGTACAAACATACTGTACCATGTTTTAATAACATGTACCCTCTTTTTGTTTGTTGCAGATGCTTGTTTGTTTTTAAATAGCTTCCCTTAGTTTATCATAAAGCGATGTCTATGTCCAAACTCACCTTGAGTTGTTGCTTGTCCAACACAGGGTTGTTCTTGTTGATTCTAGGTTGTTCTAGGTTGAAGTGTGCCTTTTGAGTGCAGTGAGCGAGACTGAAGGAGCAGTGAGGTTTGCTCGCTATTTATAGCGGGGACGGACCTGAAGCTCCTCCTCCCCAGACACACGCACACCAGCGGAAGCTGTTAGTGAGTATGAGGTCATCTTGGTGTCTGCCCGTCTGAAGTGCCCACCCCCTCTGTCATGCACACACTCACACAGACATAAACACAGACTCATCTTTTTTATTCACATCTATCTGCTACAAACAGAAAGATTGGGCAGGTGATTTCCTAGGTCATTCTCTTCCTGTTATCGGATATGTCTAAGAATGAAGTCTACTGGACTGGAAGAGAAGACAGTGGATTTTAGAAACACTCATATATCAGTCATCCATTAAGCTTTCTATTACTAAGCTGTTATTTTATAGTAGAATAACCTAATTTACAGTATAATAACAGACTCATTTTGCGCTTCAATTTTTTTTTTTTTTTGCTTTTTATTCCAGTCACTGTATTCCCTTGGCAAATCAACTTTTGCACAGCTTGTTCCACTAAGTTTGCCGTGTGTGTGTGTGTGTGTGTGTGTGTGAGTGTGCGTGTCTCTCTGACCAACCGCTGTACTCTATGAGACATCAGAGCACCACATTTGGTTCCATCATGTCAACATTCCAGGCTGCTGTGCTCACAAAGCTCTGACAAGTTCTGAGACATAAATGGACAATGTAAGGGAGAGGGAAAGAGGGGGAACGGAGGAATGGAGACGGAACAGGTATTCCTCTACTGTGATACATCAAACATTCCTTTAATTCACAACAGAATGGTCCTTGCTGAATGGATTGAACTCACACACACACACACACACACACACACACACACACACACACACACACACACACACACACACACACACACAC
>JASCQY010000062.1:617509-632029 GCA_030264315.1 Sardinella tawilis
CAACATGTGTGTCTGTGTAGCTCTGTATGTAGTGTAAAAGTGTTTGCAGATTGACATAAAAAGAGAGCAACATAACACTCATGTTGTCAAACTTTCAGTTCTGATGTGAGACTATGAGGTTCACCAAAGTGGATGAGAAAAAAAGAATGTGTTGTGTACTCTGAGGAGATTACCCACCCACGTGCACATATTTTCTTGTTCTACTTACCCTATACTTTTATCTGTTTGTTTGTTAGTTTTTTTTTTAGTTTTTTTTTTTTTCGTTTGATTTTGTCTTTCTAGTAACAGTTGAATCATTTATATGAGAGACCCTCTGACAAAGCCAACGCTGCATATTTAGGCTATATAGTGTATTTGTATTTATTTGATGCTTATGTGCAAATGACAAGTCCCAACATTGACAATTACAGGAAAACCTATATGACCTATTACATAACAGAATCTCCTAAATTCATTTACCAACGTGCAGTTTCTGTACAGTACAAACACTTTGAAATAAAGAAGCAGCTCTTTGATCTATTGACATTTTTTCACAGTGTAAAAAGAACAGTAGCCTACCAGTTTTATTTGTGTCATGAATGCTAAATGCAACATGCCAGAAAACACCTGTCGTTTTCGTCTTATGGCTTATTTGTACTGCGAGGCTCTAGCTTTAACATGAGTGATAGAAAAACAGACAGACAGAGATGGACCACATATTACAGGGTATCCACGCGGTAGTAAAAAGTAGTAAAAGGTAGTAAATAAAATCAACCAAAATGAAGGCCTTTGAAAGTTAGTAAAATGTAACAAATGCAGTTTGGCTTGGTAGTAAATGTTTCACCATTACCTCAATATATTCCGAGGTTAACATTTGAGCTAAAAATTTGTCTCTACATGTTTTAACATAATTTAATGAACATTTATACAATATAGGCCTACTGCAAGCAGAACTATAGCACTGGAGTCTACTATAACCTACCAGAGTGACACTGACAACATGTCAATAGGCATTTCAAATATGAGCCCAAGTCTAACAGTTCCAAAGCCACTGATGACAGCTCCATTGTTACAGTACCTTGGTACTGTAAGGCTGCCCAACGGCTCTCCACAAAAATAGAGCATTCTTACCAAGGTTTGCTTGCTTGTTGCAACTCGGCCTAAAGTTTGTCACCTTTTCAGACCCTTTGAGACCCCCTCCACCCCAAAAAAGGGCCGATGCTTGATGTTGTGTTGGTAGCAAAAAATATTGTGGAGGTAGTAAAAAAGGCACAGTAGTAAAAAGTAGTAAATTCAACTCTAGGATTCCTGCAGATACCCTGTATTAAAATTGGTTAACACATTTCTAAGAGGAAAGCTTTGGCCAAAAGAACAAAAGGCACTAACAAAGGCAAATCATTTAAAACATGTCATAGATGCAAATCTCTCCTTCAAACAACATTTGTAGTCAAATTCATGTCTGTTCCATCAGCACACACTGGTCACCAAAATGCAAAACATTCTTTTCAAAATGAGATGGTGCAAGCCATTTATTATGCTTGTTGCAAGTATAAACAGGAAACCATGACTTGAGTGCTTTCCACCCAAGGCTGTTGACAAGCATGACTTGCATCAGCACATGTAAGACAACTTTATAACCTCAAAGTATTGTATGCTTACACTGTGGCCTATCCTTTTGCCCAGTCTGCCTCATCAAATAACTAAAGCCATAATAATTTCATCACTACTTGGCCTCTATGACCCAAGCTTGCAATAGCAGCACAGAAAGTTGGTGGTATGTTATCCGGATGTGCTATGTGTAATTCTTGCTGACTGAATTATGAAAAGGTGTTTTACACAACCATTAGAAATCCATAATTATGCAAGCAATATGTATTAGCTATGAATAAGCTAGATCATTTACATTTGTTTAATATAAATGTGTAATCAAAGCTATGTTGGATGTTTTGAGAAGGGTTAAAAAAAAAAAGTTTGAAATAAAAAAGCAATAATTTCATCTCATATCAGTGCTGGCATGTTTCCTTTGAAATAGACAAGACAGTTCTATACATGCTTTGCCTTATTCTGATATCCACTGCAGTTTGTGACATTATAGGGCGTTGTGTTAACACTGAAATCCTAAATAGACTACTTCCCTACAGGGGTTGATAAGAGAACTGAAACAGAATTAACACTTACAGAATACTCTACCCACCCCTAGATCAACAGGACCTCAGTTTCATTAAGAAAAACGGTGGCACCTTAACTGTAAATGCCTTTACTGAGCACAGTTTTCATAAACCCATAATTCGCTAGCACCATATTGTGCACAACAGACAGCATACACAAAGGCACACATAACAACCTGTAATTATCACCAGGAGGTTTTCATTTAAAGCTATGCCAAAGGGTACAAACTTCTGCTACAGCCCATTTCAAAGGACCCGTGGCTGCACCATGATGACAATGAAATGGAAATAAAATGGGTTGAGTGGGTGACTGGGGTCATGTGAAATGTGTCAGTGCTCTAGTTTTGGTGGTGGCAGAGCAAAGTGTTCACACACAGCTGTGTCCTCCAGACTAGGGCTAGCTTGAGAGGGCAGCAGCTCAGGTATTTAGGACCCCCTTGGAGCTATTGTTCTTATCCGAGCTCTGGCCTTGCATGGGCCACACCTGGCGTAGTGCGTCCAGGTCCACTTGTCGGCGGAAGGTCTCTGTGGTGAAGTAATAGGCGAGTGGGTCCAGCACGGCATTGAGGCAGGCCACCATGAGGCTGTACCGGTAGCTGGTCACGAGACTGCACGGGATGGAGTCCTGGTGCCAATGGAGCAACAGCAAAGTGAGATGGTAGGGCACGAAACAGCAGACGAAGATGACCAGGCACATGGTGATCATCCGTTGGATCTTCCGGCCGTCCACCAGCTCTGTCTGAGCCACTTGGCTCTGTCTGATGGCCCGGATGAAGCCCCAAGAACTTATCAGCATCACCGTGAGTGGCACACCGAAGCCCACTGTTAGACTGGAGTTCACAGCAATGGCACGGGTGGCATAGATGGGGAAGGTCCCAAAGCATTGCGTCTGGTTCTGTTTGTCCTGGCTTTTGGTGAGATAGATGGGCAAGCTTGCGCCGACGGTCAGCACCCAGACACCGAGGCAAATGAATGGTGCTTTTTTGCGGACCTCGCGTACACGTGGTGACATGGGGAAGCAGACAGCGACACAGCGGTCGAGGCTCGTGCAGCTCAACAGGAAGATGCTTCCGTACATGTTTATCAGTAACACCATCCCCATCAGATCACACAAACTCTGAGGTAAATTGATGTCAAGGTGGTAGCAGATCCTCACAGGCAGTGTGCAAACCATGAACAGGTCAGCCAAAGCCAGGTTGGTCATGTACACGGTGGTGTGGGAGCGTGTCTTGGTATGGCAAAAGAACACCACCACGGCAATGAGATTAAGAGTAAGGCCCGCAACAAAGATCAACACATAGAGACCTACAAAGAACAGTTCTTCCCTGTGCTCTGTTTGGTTCAAACACCTCTCCCAAAGAGCTTGAGGGGTGATGTTGGATGGCATGGTGTCAAAAGCCTTCACTGGACCTTCGTGAAAGGAACCTATCATGAAAAAAAAAAATAAAATGACAACCAATTAAGGTGTTAAGTTAACCACATCACTGAGTTTGTGACAAGCAATTTATAGCTTTCGCTTGATAGATTAAAAAAAAAGTCATAGTGTAGTGTGTATTTAAGTTTGAGTGCATTTAAAATCAATGATTTAACTTAAAAATCAGTTTACATTTCTTACAAAAAGTTGACATCAGTCCTTTCATGTCTATAAGCTTTGCAAGCTTTTTTATGTAGCTGACACAAAGTTTCAATGGTAAACTCAATATCTTAATGTGTAACCCACTCAAAGGGAAGGTGAAAGAATAACCAGAATAGGTAAAACAAACTTACCAAAGAACCCCTATAGTTCCAGACTTCCAATTAAATGATTTAAACTGAATTGATGGCTTAATGCTGTATGTCTGTACACAGCTGACAAACTGATGAACTGACAAACTATTCAGGAAATCCTTCTCAGAAAAACACAACTGCAAATGCCATCCCTCAGCCGATTTCTCAGCCACTCACTGCAATCAACACCCACCTCCTCTCATCTCATCTCATTTCACCCACTTGTCGAAGACTCGCACTGAGTCATTTCTTGCTTTAGCTTTTTACCACAGTTAAAGAAGTGCATGTGTGTGTGTGTGTGTGTGTGTGTGTGTGTGTGTGTGTGTGCGTGCGTGCGTGCGTGCATGCGCGCACAAAGACTCTGCAACACAACATTTAAATGTCTTGCAACTATACTTTGAAATGCAGTTGTTGATTGACCGATATCCTATAATGTGCGTGCAGACTGGTGCTGTGTTTGCGTCGGCCCACTGTCTATTTCAAGAGGTCGTGATAATGTCGAAGGGAAGTGTGCTTCGAACACACTGGCCTGTCGTGCGTTTCCCAAACGGATAGTATCATGTTTGGAACCATGCAGTTACGACACAAATGTTTCTCAATAACAACACCCTGTTCCTTCCCTCTAACGTTACATTTTATGAAAGGGACGCTTGGATTTTTTGTACCGAAAATGTGTCTACGCATTAATGTGCAGCGCCTTGAAAGTTAATTAATGCGTGCATCCTCTTGTATTGCATATTATTGTAGTATGCAAACTACAAACACCTTGGATGCAGAAGACTTCGTGATTTAATAGCGTAGTGGGCTACACAGCATAATGCTCGACCGGAAGTTCTTTCCTGCAATATCCTTCCACTTTGCCTAGACCTCGTGGCGCAACGGTAGCGCGTCTGACTCCAGATCAGAAGGTTGCGTGTTCAAATCACGTCGGGGTCATAGCTTTTTACCCTGCGTGTTTCTGCTGTCAGTGGAAGTAGGTGAAGTGGCGTGGTTTTTCCATTCAGCATACTAGATAAGAGGTATGACTAATAGATATCAGTTGTAAGACCAAAAGAGTAGGCTACATCACCAAAGTCAAAGTTCTTTAGGCCTATTTGCCATTTGTGCATAAAACACATTGGAATTCTTATGCATGCCCTCGGTCAAGGATTTAAAAAAAAAAAACATCAGACATTAGACATTAGCCTAGAAATCTAGACGCCCTTTGTGGCCGCAAATTGAGGTGTAGGGGTTTGGCTCCCAGGCTAATTAGACATATGACATATGACAGACATTAGACAGACATTGCTGCTAAGAGTAGTTTCACCAACAACTATACTGTAGGTCACCATTGATTTTGGCTGGAGGTTGTCTGCAAGAGCCTTTAACTTTATCAAGAGCCATTAGGCTTTCTTCAGAGGACTGTCATACTTTGTCAATATGCGTGATAAAAATGTTTTTGTGTGTTTCATCAGAGGCACAATTCTGATATGTCTTTGTTCTGACTTCCTCATAATGTGCCTTTCATGAAATTATGTGAAGGGCCGCATCCGGCCCCCGGGCCTTATGTTTCTGCTTTAACTGATAGCCCAGAAGCCTACAGCACTAGTTTGGAGCAAAAAAAAAAAAAATGCACTGCGTCTGTGGTTTCCAGGCTGGCTAATAGCAGTGACTATTGAGCAAAAATGTTGGCTCAAAACACATTTTCAGAATTCTCCCATCCACAAATTCATGTTCAATTAATTTTGAAACTAAAACCTTGATTAGCCTGTGTTTCCACAAAACTTAAATATGAGGACCTATGATTGTTTTCGTGTGTATGTGTGCGGGCTTGTGTGTCAGGTAGGTTTACTAGTAGGAGTGATCTGCATTAACTGAATAAACCCTAACTAGAGAGGTTATAAACCCCTAACTTTATAGACCAATAACCATATACTGTTGTTGGTAATACCGCATCTGTGTCTGTGTACACAGTCAGTGAACAGTTTTCCAGGTGGCCTGGTGGAAGTAGTAAGCTTATGCATTTTTCACATGCACATGACAAGCTGAGCCACATTTAAATTTCTTTTGATGGATACATATAAATAAACAAACAAATAAATAAAAGCATAAATAATGAAGTTACTATTTCTAAGTTTTTTCAAGCCATGTGCTGAGTTATCCATGGTTACACATGGGTACAGTTCACCCACTTCAAAGAACAGAGGCTGCTTGTCATATTTTAGTATTAGGCATTCATTTATAATATTATATTACATACCCCCATTAAAAATAAAATAAAAAAAATCCCAATACACCTCTTCATGCAAGTATGTCACGTGCGTTTCTGTAGGGCCTTAGTGATGTGAGGTACAACAACTTGTTAGACAGCATGACTTTTATTTACAAAAATATAGTTTAAAACATTGTTCAAATCACGGACTAAAACCAAAAACGCACTTTCAAATTTAGGCTATATTGAGATGTATTGGACTCCACAATTTGAGTTCAAATGAAAAGCAAGAAATATAAATACATATACAAAAATGGATTCAACAACTTAACATTTCTTACATCCACAATAAAATATGTAGCAATTGTAAGCTACTCCTTATCATTTACAGAGTTGTTTTACATTTTCACTGTCCTGGAGCTTTGCGATTACTTGCCGCCGTCCAGTCATTCAGTCCCATTTGTCTTTGAGGTGTGGGGCTCTTCTCCATTCACTCAGACTGCAGAAAGAAACATTACCCAATCAGATTACTGCAAAAGTTTACTTTTTTACTTTTTGTTTGTAAATAGTGCCCTCCACAATGTTGGCACCTTTGCTAAAGTTGACCATTAAAAGATGTTTAAAGGTGCACTGTAAGTTCCTGCATGACAACACTTCTGTTAACATTCTGTGAATACCAAGTAAGCAGAGCAATGTTTCTGTGTCTGTCATGAACTTGCATGGAAATGGATAGTCGATTTGTGCTAAGGTAACATTGCTAAGATGGCTGAGCTAACTTATGTATGCTATGTATATCGATCCCCATGCACAGCGGTGAGGATTGTAAAGAAACAAATACGACCGGTCACAGATAAAAGTAGCATCCTGGACACGTCTTAGAATGTAGAAGTGACCTTCATATTAATGTAGGCATATTTAAAAAGCTTCCCAAGACAAAAAGGCTTTCTTTTCATTAAATACATAGATATAAAATTCTGATGTTCATAAATGCCACTGAAATCATGTCCCATGATAAGAGAGAATGAAATGTTGGTTTTGTATATTAGAAAAGCAATAGTAAAAACTATACTAAATATATATGATTCTTTATTATTAATACATTTCAAACAATATGCTTGAATTCTTACTCAATATTTTCATATTGAGATTAGGATACATTGCCAGTATGATCATGTTTTGTCAACTTTAGCAGAGATAACATTGGCACTCTGTTACTATCTAAAAGGACCTTATCCAGACCTTATCCTTATCAACAAATCTTCAGCCCAAGCAAAATTTGTAGCTGTCCATTTTTTTTTCTGCTGCATAGTTGGTCAACATGAATTTCAACTGAATTCCAACTGTCCTTATATCCTTACCTCTTTGCCTCTACATGTGCCACAGATGCAACCAAAGAGACCGTTGACCATCTGGAAGCCACACAAGCCCAGCTCCAAGGCGGCCGTAAGCACAAGGACAAAAAACAGGGCAACATTGAACTCCACAACATTTTCGGGCTCAACACACAACTTCCAGCTGTCTGGATTGGACAGGTAAGTGCCATTACTGTGGAGCAAACAATGGATAGAAAAGCATAAGGTTAAGACTTGAGCAACTCTGGCTTAGAGACAGAATGTAAGAATGTTGAAATCCATTCTCAACAACATTACATATAAGTGTAATTTAATATCTGTACTGCTTAATAATTAAAAACTAACAAATGACATTCAATGTAAACAAAGACAGGCTGGTTTGATGCTTGTTGGCATTATAAATATGCTTTGCTTTAGACCTACAGTACACTTTGCCAACTTCTACCTCATACATACATTTAACAAGAATAGTACTGTACATGATCGAACAATAGTTTCAGAAAGTAATTGAACTAAAGAAATAAAAAATCATATATCAAATACAGAGTAGAGATCAAACATCAGGTATGCTGCACATATAGGCCTACTGCTATTCATCCAGTTCCTCATACTCTTGATATTATCTAACCAGCACGTCATATTGAATTTTCCCTTTGTGTTCCCTTTGTATATTATGTCTCATATATATCAATTTATATATTGTCATACTTGTCAAATGGCCGGCCCCATTCCATTTTCAAGGACTCCAGGGAAAAGTAGTGGCAAACAGGCCCTCTGGACAGACCAACGGCAGCCACACTCATGCTGTACAGGGCACCAACCATACCAAGTCCAGCAAACCCAATGGACAGAAACATCTGTGGGAGAAACACAAATATCCTTGAATATATTGTCTGAATACACCATTATCACAACAGATTTCGAGAGACAAGAGTACAGAGTTGCACACAAACGAGACGTACCCCACAACGATTGGCACAGCAGCCTTGTTTTCCAGTCAGGTGGATATGGATGGCGGGAATAAGCACCTACAATATGTAGAATGGAGATACTTAAGGGTTTCCATGGTTGAAGGTGAAATGCAAAAGCAAGGTATCATGGTAATCTGTCCAAGTCAGAGGAAAAATGAAAGCCTTCCAAACAATAAAACAGATAATCTGGTACTCACCATAATACCACCTCCAAAAAGTCCTCCCATGTATGTCACTTCTGGGGTGAGGGTTGTGTCTCCTTGATCATTGCCTTGAGCATATTTTGTCGTCCAGTCAGGGAAAAACAGAATAATGTTGCAAATGATGGATATCAGTGCCAGTGGATACAGAACCACTGCGATGCATTTAGCGCACTTTCCGGTACACATCTTTTGAAAATATATAATAGATATAGAAAACACAAGAAGAGGTCCTTGGGAGAGGAAATGGATGTCCGAAAAAGACGAATGAAAAATATCAAAACTAACTGTCTTCTTCTGTCTACCCCTGTGACTTGTGCGATGAACTACTGCTCAAACGAGGAGATGGCAAACTGTTAAATATGAAGGTTTATGACTAGGGAGGGGAAAAGGGGGGGGGGGGGGGTGATGATGGCTTTTCTTTCCCCTTATGCTCCACCCGAATGGAAACAGGTAATCAAATTAATAAAACTTGGCCTGATATGAAGTCATTCCATTTCACTAAAGTGAGTAAAGGCATCAAAGAGGAAAAAGTGGTGGCAAGAATAATGAGGGCAGTTAAAAGAAACACAAAATCATTGCAATGGGTCAGTGACCATTTTGTGTTTCCCCAAAGATAGGTACAAAGGTTATTCTAGGGTACACAAACGGCACAATCGAGTATCTAACAGTATCGATTAACCCCTTAAAGCTGCTGGTTTGTACAACATAGCATTATACCAACAATGTAACTCAGTAGAAGTAGAATGAATTACTGTGGGTGGTATCTTGGAAAACTAATTCATAAACTTAGTTGAACTTTTGTTGCCTTTGTTGAACTTATCAAATAGAAGTTCAAGTTGTCATTCAAACTAAGGATATCCTTTTACATACCAAGCAAAAGGTGCCTTAGGGCTATTGGGCTATCATTTTACTTGGACAGTTTGCCCACAGAGACATGTTAATGGTTAGGATTCAAGTTTGATGCATTAGTGTTGATAAACAATTACTGAACATTGTTTTGTTTTAACCAAATCCAACCTCTAGCCTTCACCTCAACCATAAATTAACAGATTGTCAACAGACAGACTGTCGATAACCCAACATCTATAGATAGTGTGTTATGGACTATCCAAGAAATGTGTGACTGATTTATCTTTACAGAATTGGGCAATGCATCATTTAAGCACTTAAATCTTTTAACAGTGATGTTATCCACATATTTACTGTAGGCAGTTTTTATAGACATACAAAAAAAACCACAAATAAAGTAAACTACACTTGCAAAATACCTTGATATCTTGACATTGATAGTATTAGTAATGTATGATCAAACAGTTATTTTTGCTTAGTTGTTTTGTTTGCAAGGGTTGTGTAAATGAGTCATTTTATAGGAACACTACCAATCAGGGATTATCATATTTGCGGTTTTGGGAAACACACCCCAAGTTAATAGTTGCAGATTCTGTTTTAGTGTGGACTAGACTTGATTTTTTTGGGACAACGACCTTGAGTTTGTAGGAAGTTAATGAATATAATCAGACCACTACGATTTATAGAATTAAGGTCAGTCAGTGGAAAAATGTGGCAGAAGAAATCTATAAATGCACTTTGACTCCATTGTTTCCACACTGTTCTATCTGAGGTTTTATACAATAGGCTACAGTAAATCAACCTCTAATAAAATAATAAACCACTTAATTGGGCAACATACGTTAATAGTGCTACATAATAATGATAGGCTGAACTACGCTGTAAGGACAGTGGCTGCCACTCTCTACCAAACCAGAGTCCATGAGAAACCATGAGCTAGTTTTTTTATTTCAACGCTTAAGTTGGGCACTCTCCATTCATGTCCATCTACGCGTGCACCGTACAGTCTATGTGAATTGCGTTGTTCAGTCGTAAATAACACGTATTCCACCGTGTCAGCAAAGCATGAGTGATAAAGAGTAGCCTAATCTTCTGAGGCGCCCCTACCACACCCATTGCTTTCAACATGACAAAACGAGAGAAAAATTAACCATGAGATTTTCTCTTCATACAAATGTATAACTACAGTATAATAAATTATAAACAAATTATTATTTGTTTAAAGACTTATTTAATGCACAAATTAATCCAATTATGTATCAACTGCCAACATGGTGAAAAATTAACCTTTGGAATGGCACTGGTGAAAGAACATGTGTGTGTGTGGGGGGGTGATTTTACAACCACTATTTTTAAAAATATGTGTATTTCTGTATTATTACATTACTTTTGTGCTTAGTTTAAAAGAATAATGTCATGCTGTCATGACAGTCTACCCGTTTCGGACATCCGATAACTGCATGATGATTATTATCAGTCATGTCATAACTTTGTGATGTCATTCACATGAATAAACTTTTTACGGCGTATTATGACTGTGTTTACGGCTTGGTACCACTTCCCTCCTGTCACCTCTGTACTTTAGTTCATCTTGTTCCATGATGATTATTTTTAGGCTTGAAACAAAAGGTACATGGAATTATGGAGTACCATACTCCACCTTTTCCTGGTGCATCATAGCTCACACGACAGCTAGCATATTACATAATACTACTTGATAGATGAATGGCCAGACACATACGACAGACAGAGTAGACAGACAGTCAGAGTACTTTATTGATCATCAAATGTTGCTTGTTCAGCATAGTTCAGGAGGAGCCCAAAGGATTGATTGACAGCATCACTCATCCCACTTCAGTTTGTAAGAGATTACCAAGAGTCTTTGCTTATGCCCAGCACTCTATATCAGGCAATCTAATTGGGTGAACTATCAGGAAATAGGAAAAAGACTGTGGTGTGTGGTACATTTTCCTGCCTTGACGTAATTTCTTTGAAGTTTATTAATCTTTCTTTGTAGGCCATTCATTTTATTAGTGAAGAAACAGGTCTAAAAGGAAGATGTGTGAATTTTACGACAAGGTATGGAGATGTGGATGCTGGCCTTAATATTTTAAAACAGGTGTTTAGTTTATTTATTAGTTTAGTTAATTTAAGTAAAACTGATCAACACTGTCCCTGGATTTGTGTGCAAGTCACAGAATAAAATCCAAGTGCTGGTTAGAGAACCTATAGTATTCACACACAGTATGTAGTTGCTAATATTAAGGGAGAGGTCCAAGTGCTGACGACAGGTATACAAAATGAAAGCATCTGACACGACGTTGACCAAATTAATCGCTTGAGATGATAATCCCTTTAACTTGCCCACCTCAAAGGTATGCAAAACCTTGCACCACACCACACCACTGGCATATTAACGCTGTAAGGATTACAGTGATCAACACTGATTAACACTCCAAACACCAAAATTGGCTACTCAATAAAAAAGTATATCTGTTGCATCAAGCAGGTCGCTCCCTAATGATGTGTAAAACATGACTACATGTATATCAGTTGGTGGACTCCCTGTGCACTTTGAACCAGGGTCCATGTCCAGGAATGATAACGTCAGCTGTGTGTAATGCCGCTCTTCTGTTGATTTCCTGTACCTCGGGATTCTCGCTCAGCGCTCGCCAGGAGTCCTCGTCGTCGCAACACTCAAACAAGTCCCCAGCAACCAAGACCACACCCATGGAGGTCTCCCTCACCAGCACACTCACGTCCCGTCCAGTGTGGCCTGGTGTGGGAACTATTAACGCCTGGTAGAGACAAGAAGACAAATCAGTTAAAGAGTCAGTCAAGCACTCTGTCATGAGGAAGAAAAAATAAACTACAGAATTACTGAAATTATATTTTTCAGATGGGATTTGCAATTAATGAATGAATCAAGAATTTGTAATGATAAAAAATTAGAAAAACAACATAATCAAAATTATAACCACAGTACATTCCTTGTGTCTCTGACAGGTAGCTACACAGGTAATGCTGGAACCTGATTTCAGGATTTAAGGATGGTCAGTCATTCCAAATTCCAACTCTCTCAATTAAAATTTCACAGGTAACTATAAAAGGCATGCATAATCACATGCATGTGTTCTTTTGATATGGTACAAAGCCCTTTAAAACTTTGTGACTAAAGTTTACAGTATAATTACCATTTATAATGGATTATTATCATTTATAAGGGGTCATGTTCTAAAATGTAGAGATGTAATCAAATCATGTGTCTTATGGATATGTCTTACAACAACACTCTAACAAGATGGATTATTCATGTCAGGATTATTTTTTAGAAGTATGTATTTTTAAAGACCCATTTTCATTCCCTCATTTGACCACGTGGAAAGGTAACAGTATTTTTTAACCGGTAATCTATGGTATCATCACAAAGGTATATGAATAAACTCAGCATTGGACAAGAGTGTGCGGTATCCTTTTCTTTTGAAGTGAACTGCTCCGCTACCTGCACCTCGACAACCTCTGGTGTGCGTTGGCTTCCTCCTCCAAAAATCATCACAAAGGTGACACCAATAAGAAATATTCAGTGCAATGTAAAAATTCTCAATAAACTATATATTAATCTACCATTTAGGCTGAACAATACATTGTGCTTTTAAGCGACCATTTCAGTATATCTCTGAACAGGATACAGGATGAGGCTGCACTGTTTATATGGTTACTGTGTTATTTTGTGTTATATAACCTGTCCTGTGCCTTCCATAATAGTGTCACACTCTACAAACAAACCCTAATTGCTGCCGCCCATCCTTGTGCGCACACACCCGTGGCCGACTCGTCTATAGGTTCACAGTGACACAGCGCAGTCCACGTCTACGAAGAAGTGGCTTGACAAAATGACCGAAAAAAGAACAATGGCTCAGATTTACAAGCAGCAAAACAATGTTATCTGATCAAATGAGCAGTAAAACCCATCGGTAGTGACTGCCATTAACAGAGCAGCAGTATGGTATTGTATATGCATCAAAAAACGGATGCACTCTCTTCCACCTTTTACATCATGACCTACACCTTTTCTTCCTATTTTAACCTTGTGTATTGATTAATATGTGGACTCTGAATACACTGTTTGCATTCTATAGGGTAAGTGTACCGTTTAAGCCCACCAAAATCTAAATTTCTATGTTTTTCATTGATATCAACAGTTTGCCAGGGAAATACCTTATCAAACTGAAAGATTTACCTCTCATTTGACAAGTTATGCATTCATTTTTATCGATTTTAAAAGATATAATACAGATATTTTACAAAATATGTCAAAATTTTGAAGTGGGCTTAAATGGTACCCTATTAGATTTCCTTTTATACTTCATATTTTTTTGACTTCTTATGCCTCCATTCAGTTAGGACAGTGAGAGAGCGACCGGAAATGAGCGGAAGAGATGGGGAAGGATCGGGAAATGACCTCGGGCCAGAGTCCGGACCCGAACTCGGGCCCCAGGATCCACGGCACAGCGCCCCAGCCAACTGAGCCACGTCGCCCCTATAGATTGCTTTTCACTATATAAATGAGTTTCTACACAATCAATCAGTAAAACCACACTGCCTCTACAACCCCAGGCTTGATATGAGGGAAAATACACTGTAGGCTAATTATAGAGGTGTTAAGAAAAGGTGTTACTGTAGTTAAAGAGTGTTGGCCTCTCACACTGTTAACGTTATCATCCCTTTTGCAAAAAATGGAACAAGGCTTTCAGGAGCGGCAAAAACTGTAGTCCTGTTCACAGCTTCTTTGCTAGAAAAGCAATGATGGCATTGATGGCAGAGATAACCTCATTAACATCTCCAGAAAATTTGGTCTTTGGTTTTCGAGTCATTGCAGAGATATTGTGATTTATAAGGTAAAATTGCAGCATTTCAGGCCATTTTGACATGAAGCTGCACTGCAAGCACAGGTGTAGCTAATTAATGGCCCTTTTCCACTGCACGTTTTAGTAACGGTACGGTACGGTACGGCACGGCTCTACCCGCTTTGTGCCCTTT
>JASCQY010000062.1:632129-644125 GCA_030264315.1 Sardinella tawilis
TTGTGTTCGCTCAACGGCATAGTTCGCGAACGTTCGCCTATGTTCGCATATGTTCGCCTACTCTGAACGCACCTCAGGTCTATGCAGTTAGTGAAATGAGTTAACATGAAGTCCGCTCTTGTTTTGTAGCTCATCCAGGCTGGAACAAACTTCCTCAATGGGCACACAGGGCAACTGTCGGCCATATCAGTCTTCTTGCTCTTTGCAGGGTCGCTGGCCAGGATATTCACCTCTATACAGGTACTAGAAGAATGTTCACGATTGAAACATGCCATCATTCAAATGCTTGTGCGTGGGTCTGTCTGATATCAGGGGTGAAAACAATGGAATAGAATGTCGGCAGAGAGGGTAAAAAGCGGAGCGATAAGCAAACATTGCTAAATACAAATCTTTTTGAGAACTGCTTTAGTGGTGTTTTTAGAACACTGTTTTCGTAAGAACATTTGATGAATGTTTCCCGCTGTTTTTTATTTATTTATTTATTTAATTTTTTGTGTGATGAATGTTTCTCTCTCTCTCTCTCTCTCTCTCTCTCTCTCTCTCTGTGTGCAGGAAACCGGGGACTCTCTGATGGCCCTGACCTATGTCATTTCCTCCAGCTGTAACGGCATCATCGCCGCTCAGGTGCTCTACTACTGGAACAGCAGCCCTGAGGCGCTCAAGAAGAAGAAGAAGGCGGAGTGAAGTCGGCGCGAGCGAGACATTGACTGAGCGATTCATATCTTCCTTTTTTTTTTAAATAGAACCTTCCTTCCTGTGATCTCACTGGTCATTCAGTCTGAATCCGAAGTGTTCAAAGTCTAAGTTCAAACGCTACGCTGTCATTAGAGGTAGAAGTTTCTGATTTGAGGGGAGGGGGAGGGGGGTGCGTCATCTGCCTGTGCATGTACTCTGAGTTGCAAGTGTGGGTGATGAATCCTGTACCACCCTCTCACATTTGCACTCAACAGACACAGACACGTCTGTTTTCGCTTGACCAACGACCAAATCAAGACTTGAGGTCCTCTCTCACACTGCATTCCACACGTTTCTGTGATTTTTTTTTTTTTTTTTTTCATTTGTTTTTCTCTTTTGTTTTTTTGTTTTGTTTTGAGCCGTGATCATTCTTTGTTCTTTCAAAGAGATAGTTGAAACTCAGGGAGGACAAGTGTACTTGGATGGCCATTATCAGACACCCCTCTGTCATTCCCAATATTTCCCAATATTATTCGCAATATTATCCTATTCCTGTCCGTGAGTTAGGCACTTGAAACAGTGGAGGTGCTGAATGCAAATTGTAAATGTTAAAATGTCACCCTGGTCATCAAACCAGTCTGATCCATGGCATATTGTGATTTGGAACATGCAGAGTGGTTGACAACACAGCTGTCAGTGTTGTTATTAGACCGAGACGATTACAGGAGATTAGATTGCAAATGCTGTACTGTCAGAGTTGTACTGTATATTACTTTTTCCCCCACTGTTTTGTTTTTAATACCCTGACTAAAATTTTGCACAATCTGAGTATCTTTATACTATGAATTTGTGGCACTGCTCAATAAATTCACACGGGACTCATCTCAGTCGTGCTCAGGTTTCTGGCCTGTTGCTGTGCTATGTTTGCAGTACGGTTTTGGTTAATGAATTTCTGTGAGAATGGAGTAAAACTACCATGTTCCAATTGTGTGTCCGAAAAAGTCAACTACAGAACGGTTTGGTACCCCATCAGTCAGTGAGACTGTGTACAGTGGTTGCCCTCATTGGGGTGTGAATAAAGGGAGTGAAACTAGTCGTGTCATTCATTTCTTTGTCACTAGGGGGAGGCAGAGATATGCCCCACCATCTTGTGGAACATCTCCACTCCTTAAAACACTAGTTACGTTGGTAGAGTTTTCTTCAACAATATAGCATCCTCTCAGAAATTCCCACATGCTTATGCTGGTCACATGCTAGTGTAAATACAAATTTAAACACTTTGCATAATGGCCCATATACCTGACTGTACAGTATGTCTGCATACATTAAAAAAAACTCATTGTAAATTAACTGGCCAACACCATACAACCACAGGGAATGTCAGTGACAGTGTCTCTGACAGCACTAGTTGGAATGCAAAGAAAGAGTGTGCTGTAACATGTAGGGTAAACCAATTGATGAAAACAATGGAGCAAATGATGATTAGCAGCTCATGAAAGGGATGAGCAGAGATATCAAGATGGTGACTAAATCCCAACCTTCCTCCTAAGCCCTGAACCCTTAAAGAATTACCCAGCGGCACAATACGCCTTTATGATTGGCTGATTCATGGCAGTTAAGTCTTTGACAGGTTGGATCTTAGCGTTGGAAGAAATGGGATTGGGGGGGGGGGGGGGGGCTTTAGGGTTCAGCCAATGGTAAGAGGTTGTCAGCCATGTTCCCTCTGCCCTTACCACCTGCGAGTTCTCCTTCTTGGGAGGTCTGTCTATCAAAGCGAGTTTGCTTCCACACAACAGTCTGCTTTCCTCAAAGCACAGATTGCCTTATCTCTTCAATGTGTGAGCCAGGCTCCTTATCTTGCTCCACCTGAAAGAGCGTTTCCCACTGTCCTATCTCTGCATCACTGGAACGCGCTGTTGCCCCACCTGACGGGGGCGTCCGATGAATGCGGTTAGCTGCTGATAACTGCTGCTGTATTTGATCAACAATTGTCTAGTCTGGCTGTGTGTGTTTTTAAGGCATCCAAGAGGGCCCTGAAAACCTTTTTTTTTCTTTTGTGGTGGGTTATTTTTTATGAAATCTTCCCAGAGGATTGTTAGATGTGTAAATATTGTGAATTTTTTTTTTTTCAAATGTAGAAGAGAGAGATTTTTTTTATTAATTTTAATCACAGCTTGTAGGTATGTCATTCCTCACCTAACAGCTGTCTCTTTCTTCTACATTAACCTGACCCCCACCCCGCCCCACCCCACCCAACAATGTTTGTTTTTTTACTTCACTTTCTTTTTTTTTTTTTTTTTCGAGTCGAGCACAGGGTGTGTCTAGCTCATTAATTATGGTCTATAGTCTGTGTGTCACGAACTCACTCACTGCTGGGCAAACAGTCCTGCTTTTAGAAGCATTAAGCTCTCTCTAGTGTACACATATCCATCATAGCTGATTGTCGCCCAACAAGAAGGTGGGCTTTTCCTTTACAGGTACGCCTGTGATGTGAAGTACAAGTGGCTATAAGTATAGTAGCATATAGTATAGTATAATATAGTATAAGTATTTATGCTCTTTCAATCCCATTTGGGATGTCTGGGCTGCGTTTCCCAAAATGTTCTTAGTGCTAAGTAGTTCTTAACATATTCCATTTACCATACCTAAGAACTACTTAGCGCTAAGAACATTTTAGGGAAATGCAGCCCTGGTCTCTGCACTCATCTCAGTACATCTGAATGAGGGAAACACACTAACACACAGTAAACACACACAGTGAGGTGAAGCACACACTAACTGTTACAGCAACACCCAGGGAGCAGTGAGGGGCCTTGATCAAGGGCACTTCAGCCCATGGCCTACAGGTTTGGGATCAAACCAACAAACCCCTTGATTTCAAGCCTGAAGCCCAAAGCCTGAGGAAATGGGCCACAGCCGCCCCAGTCAGTTTATAAACATATAAAAAAGCCCTTTACACACTTTGGGCTACATACATTCTATCAGGAAGTGTTTTCTTGCGACAGAAGTAATTTGACAAGTCCTTTGCCTTCACAAGGAGATAGAAATATGTCATCTTGCAGATAGGCCTTCAGTAGCTCTGATAGTCTAGCCTACATGGCAACAAGCCAGGTCTTTGAAGTCTTGTCGTTATGTACCTGTGACGAGAATAAGCCCTGAAATCTCAGTTTATCGTGACTAATGTGTAGTCACCGTTTGAAATTCACCACATCCAAATGCAGGTGAAATGATGCTGCTCAACTCCTACGGTTAAAAAAAAGACTATCAGCATGGATCAGTTAGTGGACAGAGGCTACTCCATCATGATCTGTTTAAAAAAAAACAAAAAACATGGCAGTGAATTCCCTCCCACGGACAAAACACACCACCTGGCAATACTTTGTTCTCACCCAGTTGCTTCTGCTTTGTCTGCTTCACAGACACATTTTTGTGTAAGCCTAACTCATTTTCCATGTCTTTGTTGTTGCTTGCAATAGTTTTAAACAAGATGTAGTTTTACTTATTATTTATATATATTTTACATTCACCATGTACAGTAATGACAATGTAATGGCTTAAAAAAAAACAAAAAAAAAACATTATGACTAAGGAATTCATCAGGTGCATAGCCTCTATTAGCGTCTAAATTACAATAAAATACATGGCCCATACTTTTAGTCTTGCCGTCAGACAAAACATCCTCCCATATCAAGTGAATCTACTCCACCCCGAAAAGGGCTGGCCGACTGTTGCGTGACTGGCTCCCATCGGCTATGTCGTGTGAGGCGGTGAGTAAGTATGCAGCACTTGGTGGCATTTCACCCAACCGTGGCGGACGCCCACTCGCTCAACTGTGTGCAAACAACCTTTCAGGCAGGTCTGTCAACGAATTGTGAAAGTGAGAAACGCAGCTGCTTTAAAGCTCAGTCTGCTGTGCTGGCTATGAGGTTAGATGCATTTTGTTTACCATCTGTTTGTTTTATATAGGATGAGGTAAATAACTGCACCCTATATTAGGTCAACATAAAATGCCCAATGCCATGTACTTTCACAAGATTATGACCATGACCAATTGTGTGTGTGTGTGTGTGTGTGTGTGTGTGAGTGAGTGAGAGTGTGTGAGTGAGAGAAAGAGCAAGAGCGAGTAAGTCTTTGTTCATGCACCTAGACCAACATAGGCTAGTTAGGTATTGAGCAACTACAGCCTTTGCTCTGCGTGCAAAAGAGGTGTGGTTCCAGGTATCCTCTGGAATGCAGGTAAATAAGAATCAGTTTCCATGGTAACCTTTGATGTTGAATTTCCTTGAGTAAAGTAAAACAGGTCTTGAGATCCAGGTTTTCTTGTTCTTTTTACCTAAATATAATAGGCCAACCTCAAATGTTAATGGCATTTTTGGTTTACACATGCACAGGAGTCGTCTACTTCGCTTGTCCCTAGACGTATGTATCTAGCCTACATGGCTGTGATTGTGCCTTGATTCCCAGAAGGACAACTTGCATCTTCAGCTCCCCAACTCTTTACCCCAGCTCCCAGAAACCATGGCAACCACTTGTTGAAGCCTCACAGCTTGTTGCTAAGAGATTGCATGTATGCCCCCAGAAAATTCATCAGCTGCCCCCTCTCTACTCCCACCCCATGTTGGCCTCACTCACTATCCACTTCACATAACTGTTAGGGCAAAAAGTAGGCTGCTGGTAAGCTGTATCACTCATCATCATCCACAGTCCCAGCACATTTAGTTGGGACACATTTTGTTGTGGGCATAGGTTCTGGCCAAGAACATCAAGTTAATCCAAGCTGAGTGAGTGGGCTGCTTTTGGACCTCCAGAGCACATTGGGATTCTAGGCGCACTGCTGTTGTTAGGCTACCAAATACTCTGCGGCGCTTCGTTCTAAATTTTTGGTGGTGACTAGGAGTAGGACTACCGACAGTAAAACTAAAAACTGCCACCTCCATCTCCCGTCCCATCCCCTCCCCTTGGCCTCCGATTAGCCAGTGCGAACTTCGTCATTTCCATGAGAATGACGGCGGGTGGTGAAAGGGTTAAGCCCAGGATAGAGAGAGAGAGTCGAGGCACCCGAATGCAACGCTAATTTTCTGCGCAACGGGGGAGCGGGAGAAAGAGAACAAAGCACTCCGGGGGAGGCGCGGAGCACTCAGCGGCTTTACTGTGTGCACCTGCGAACTCAAAAGCAACGGACAATGTGTCTCCGAAACGGCCAATTACGACCGGGCCAGCCACCCGCTTTCTGTGAGGAGAAGAGGTGGAGTTGAATTTAAAAGAGAAGTGTAGAAGAAAGTTAATGATTAGGCCTAGGCCTGTCCAAAATCATTCCGCAATTCCTTTGCTTGCTTCTCTCAAGATGCAATGTTTACCTCATGGGCCCCATCCACATATGAATTTTTAGTCCTAGAAGTAGGCTACTGCTCCGCTTCAAATCATGAAAATTTGTCTAGAGAAGTCTGAGACAGGCACGTCAGAATTAGCCAATGCCTTCGCCTTTAATGTATTATTCAGTAGGCCAGTAATTAAAATAAATTCAGTTATAAATCTTCTTGCTTACAGCACAGGCTAACAGCGCAATAGGGTGTGCATTTAATGTTAATATTACCTTTATAGAGAGGTATTGCCTAAATATCTCATTACCCAAACAGGCTACTTCACAGGAACACTTTTTACTTTTTGTTTTTTTATTAACATTTTTGTGGGGGTAGTCCCTCTATTCAAACTAAACATTTCTCTTCACAAAAAAATACAGGCATCACTGAAAAAGACACCAAGCTGTACACGGGAGAGACTACATGTAAAGTCTCATTGTATTTACACAGAAGACTATTAAAATATTTTAAAATAAGGAAAGTTATAAAAAAAAAGTTGCACAGTGCACACTTAGGCTGCATGTAAACATTCACCTTTTCTGGATCAGGTCAACATAAAGTACAACATTAAAAGAAACTCATAAGAAAATACATTTAAAATTGAATGTGAGTTTGAGTTATAGTCCATTGAAGATACTTGTTCAAACCTAACAACTTGTTTGTCAATGAATTTATACTTCCATGACCAACTGTTCCCCTTACTGAACATCAGATTCCCTCAGCTAAGCAATAATGACCAAATTTACTGACTAATGGAAGACTTATCATGGAACATCAACCTTATTACTGCGAGGTAATTTTTGAAACTATCAGAGAACCAACACTTGTGTGTCCAGCCCTATACTTTTTCAAGTGAAATAAAGAGGGTAAGACGATTATGTTGAACCACAACTCACTTTACATAAGAAACAAGATGTGCAAAAGAATGCAACTGTAAAAATCTAAGCACTCTTCGTTTACAAATGTGGACAGTCTTTTTTTTTTAATGGACAAAACAAAACATTTATGGGGCAACATCACAATGTGTTGGCGAGTGACATGCCAGTACCCACCCCCACCCCCACCCCAAAGGAACCCATAGGATTCCACTATAGTGCTATACAGATTTGAGCACGTTTTAAAAACAAAACCAGATTACACAATCCAGCCAAGTTGTGTGTTAAAATTAAAATAACTTTAAAAAACAAAACAAAAAAAAATTCATCAGGTTGGCATACTGAACACAAAGGGAGGGTAAAAGAGTTTATGCCATTGGGTTGATGCATTACTGCAAATGACAGACTAATTGAATACAGGCTGTCTCAACTTTCATGGGTGCTCGCTCGCTGACGTGGTCATCCGAGTACTTAGTATCCTTGAAAGTACCTCAATCTGCACAACACTATGCTTGGCCTGCAAATGCACTATGATCCAAGAGAGTGTAACGGCACATTATGGAGTTTCAAGATTGAAGAAAAAAAAGAAAAAGTTCTCAGTATGAGTATTAAAAAGGATGGCACCAGTGGTACCCATAACACACACACACACACACACACACACACACACACAGACGTACAAACTCACATAAAAACATTCTGTAAACCAGACCTTCATACAAGGCAAGACTTCAAGAGAGCATCACCAAGCAGCATTCTTCAACAGTGGGGCACAGAAAGGAAGGGTCATCTTAAAGCATAAGGCTGACCACCAACAGCAGCGTGAAGAACGACCCACAGACAGGGATAGGAGGTAGCTCTTTAGCCCATCTCAGTCAGTCACTTGTTCACTGGCATTGTTTGCGAGGACCGGAGGAGGCGACAGCAGTGGTGTGGTCTTTGTGATTGGAGACAAGCAGTGCCTCTGTAAAGTGTCCAGTGAACAAACATGTCCTGCTCACAGTGTTCGTTAGATGTGAGTGAGAGGGACAGTTCCTCCAAGATAGTGCTGCTGTACACTGGAGTAGCCCCGCTGTGCACTGGGGTCGCTGGCATCACCGCCAGGGATGTACATGCTGATCATGTCCCTCAAGTCACCCTGGAGGGGCCCTCGGTGGTGATTAGGGGCTCCTGTGGGGGAGTGAGCCACGGGCTCTGGCTTCATCATGGACATCACCGGACTCACTTGCTGGGGGCTGTTACTGTATGGCATGGAGCTGTAACAAGAGATTATAAAAGTTGTTAGTAAGCAAACAATTGCATTAGAAGCCTGTAAACCAACTACTTGCTTGTAGAATACGCTACCAGACTTGAATAAAACACAGTCATTCTTTCAGTCATTCGTGTTTAGCTCCTGACACTTGAAATTTGAATCACAGGAAGAGTTTAGGAAGACATTTTAATGAGGTTGGCAAGAAAAATGACAAGTTTATAAATTATTATTATTATTTTTTTGGTGCATTAGTCATTATTAAGCCTAGCCTCGAAGTTAATGTCTTCAGGTATTCTCCACAGTTAGTAGTTAAAAAATTATATTAGTTCAAAATTATAACAGGCTACTACTCACCTATAAGAATTGACACCATTCATGTAAGTTTGCGCGGCTGCCATAGAGGAAGGGTACTGAAGGGCTGATAAGTCGTAACGATGAATCTGCTGTGGATAACCAAGTGCCTCTCCTTGCATGCCAGTGTAACCCCCCGTGGGTCCCCAGCCATAGTTGTCCATTCTAGGACTTCCACCTGATCCCTGGGCCGCCGCAGCCGCCAGCAGGTTGCCGGCTGATAATGGATATTTTCCCATCTGGTTGTCCTTCTTGAGCATAGGTTTGGTCTTACGCCTTGGCTTGTATTTGTAGTCGGGATACTCCTTCATGTGGACTGCGCGGAGTCGCTTGGCTTCATCAATAAATGGCCTCTTTTCGGCGTCCGTGAGCAACTTCCATTCAGCTCCTAGGCGTTTACTGATTTCTGAGTTGTGCATCTTTGGGTTCTCCTGTGCCATCTTCCGCCGTTGACCCCGCGACCACACCATAAAAGCGTTCATAGGTCTTTTGACCTTATCCATTGGGTCCACACCGGGCGGACAAGAGTTTTTGGACCCTGTGTGAGCGTTGCCTGTGATGGGGGACATGCCCTGGCCGCTTTGGTGCATCGGCGGTTGTCCAGAAGTTTTCAACTCATGGTCCATCAAACTATACATTTCAGAAATTATTTCGTTCCAGATAGGCTAAAACAAACTTGAGAGTTTCTGAACACTAATTAGGTTAGTTGGTGATCAGGTCAAACAAACCGGCGCAGGTGGAACCTGTCGCCTGCAGCCGGGTTTGCCTGTTCAAATTAAACAAATTAAAATATGGACACTGACTATTTACGCAGAATAATAGTCGACGTAATCAAAGTCAGGCGTGTGTAAAATTTCTCATTACCTTTTGTCAGCGACGCCAAGGTTTCAATGAGGAGTAAGCAAACTGTTTGCACAGCAAAGTAAACAAATAGTCTTTGAGAAAGTGTGATTCTTAGAGAATTCAGGCACTTGTTGAACATCGATTCACTCGGCCAAAGAACTGCAGTAATACAAAAAAGTTCTCCCTTTCACTCATGTGGTCCTTAGCAGTAATTGTTCGACTCTGGACCAATCCCCCGCTCCGGCATTTACATACAGGGGTGTGGCATATGGTGTGTTTGGCATGGAACGCTAATAAATGTAGCCATGCCTTTTAAAAAGGGGCAGTCTATAAAGAAGTATTAGCCCTTTCAAAACATTTTGAAGAACTTATGAAGCTTGTTTAAAACAGTTTGGCTGACATGCTTAAATGAGGCTATTAAAACATTTAGTACGTTTCATAGTCTACTAGTGTAGCCAGATAATGTCTCTTCAAAATATTAATGGAATTAGGCTAATTAAAATGCCAAATGCCTGATACACTTGTCAGAAATAATTACTGTGTAGGCCTGTAGAATTTGTCCTGAATATGACTATGAGAAGAAGTATGAAGGCTTGGCATTGAGAGTTTTAAATCAAGTCCTGAGATGATTATTATTGGCTGTGTTCTGAAATCACAGTTCCTCTCCAATTTCCAAATGGTTATCCATAGGTAGGTTTATCCATAAGTCCCATAGCCTATTGAAAGAGGCAAATGGACCGACAAGACAGTTTTGTCCCCCATCTGAATAGTGAGATAAGACAGTGTTTGAATTCAATTGTTTATTTTGGCCTTTAGACAGCTCAAGGCGGCTCTCAATCGTTGACATTCATCATTACTAAAGTTTGAAGGACTTTTAAATCTTCAGCCACAGTCTCTGTGTTACAACAGTCAGTATCTGCCATTATACTGGTCCATTTGCAGCTGTTTCTGTAGCCTCAACAGACTCATTCATTACTCACTCAACAAGCTGTCAGAGTAACATGCTGTGTCAGGTCACAGGTAAGGCTGTCTGAAGATGAAATCCGTGCTTTTAATGCTATTTTCATCACAACATACACTGACAAACATGGTTTCACCTTGTTCTTCTCACATAGGCTGTTCCATTAGTGCTGACTGCATAAGGGTATGACTAGCCTATATACATCCACAAATAGCTAATGACAGAATTCAATATGTGTGTGTGTTTCAGTGTGTGTGTGTGTGTGTGTGTGTGTGTGTGTGAGAGAGAGAGAGAGATAGAGAGAGAGAGAGAGGGTTCATGGAGACTTTGTGTGGAGTGCAGGTGTTCAGGCTATAGGAGCGTTTTAGTTCATGACTGACAGTTAGGCTCTGACACCAATCAAACTGTGAATTGTGGCGCTCCACTCTCCCATTTCCGTTTCCAAGACAACCCTTTTTGGAATCTCTCCCCCATTCCCCCATCTCTACCCCTCGGCTTTTCTCAGGGCGGTCTTCCTCCCTACACCCGCACCCCATCCCCACCCCGACCCACCCCCCTTCCTCATCTGTGTCACAGTTTCTCTGATTGATTCTCTTTTTTGAAAATTCTTTTATTTTCAACATAAGAGCAAATAAACCTCAGAATGCCTTTAACACTTAACAGGAAGACACACCGTTCTCTTTTTCACTCAACCTTTAAACCAACTCCTTGCACGCAACCTATAAACAGTCACACTCAGAAGCAAATATACACGTCACACACACACACACTCACACACACACACACACACACACACACACACACACACACACAGAAATAAATACACAGCAAACATTAATGTGACACCCACCCATTTCAATGACTAGTCTTTGTAAGTGTAAATCCTGTTTTGAAGTGCTCCAAAATCAAGATCCAAAAGCAAGTTACAACAAGGCTGTCATGCCACTATGCACAAAAGAAATACACCATACAAGACTGCTTTTCCCCTTCCCAAGTAAACTCTTTTCATTTGTTTAATCCCCGTACAAGATCAACAGCGGTAGTGAACTTTTCAAGTCCCTCACCTGCACCTTTTGTTCTGTGCATTTATGATAAAGTTTGTGTGTCTAGACAAGAAGACACTTTTAGAGGCGATTTCCAAAATGTATTTAAAAAGACAATTTAGGACCCGAAAGAACAAAATAACACAATTTCTTTACGACAATTTACGACGAGACCAGGTTCACATTCTATAGTATAACTATGTGTGTAGTTTGTGCTGTCGTCAAAGGCTATGATGGTAGACAGTCATTGTCTGCGTCATCCTCTATTAGAAAAGGGACCCTCTATAAATCATCCACAAAAGGTTAATCTGTATAGCTTGCGTGT
Source organism: Sardinella tawilis (assembly GCA_030264315.1). NCBI lineage: Eukaryota > Metazoa > Chordata > Actinopteri > Clupeiformes > Clupeidae > Sardinella > Sardinella tawilis. Next base: position 643,815 of record JASCQY010000062.1, read on the forward strand.
CATCCAATTATGTATAATGCCTTCACAATTATTTAAAATTATACCAACAACTTTAATCCACCAAGATGATCTATTTACTGTCTCCTTCTTTATGGGACCATATCATTAAATGATTTGAAATGTAAATTTTAGGTGAAGACAAAACGATGGAAAACATGGACATGTCATGCAACTAAATGACCATCACATAGTTTAAATAAATACTGTGGCAAGAATTGATTTGAAGAATTCAGTTCAGTTCAGTTCAGTTCAGTTCAGTTTATTGTTTGTCAATTTCTTCACATGTACTAGACATACAAAGGAATCGAAAT
>JASCQY010000062.1:644961-661300 GCA_030264315.1 Sardinella tawilis
CACTATTTTGTGCACCCCCCCCCCCCCCCCCAAAAAAAAAAAAAAAAAAAAAAACCTGTGATGATCAGATGTTAGCATTTGGGGCAAATTAGATGCACCTTTTTCAATGACAATATGCCAGCTCAGCAGGGGGGTAATGCTGAGTGGGTACTTGGTGTTAAACATCACATATCATCTTAATCTCAACAACTTTGCATTTCCATCTCTGAAGATAAAATGTCGCGTGAAAGGCCATAGTTGTATTTTGCCACACTACATCAAAACCCCTTTAGTTATGAATAATTTATTTTGAGGGTTAAAATTCATTCATTTATTGATTCATTGTGAATGCAGAACTGGTAGAACAATGTATACACTGGGCCTAAACACAAGTACAGTATGTAGCCCACACAAGTTCACATTCGCATGAATCACCTTAATTTTCCCTGCTTTTGAAGCTTTCCAGCCCAAACTGCCTTTATTTCCAGCGTGGAAAAGAAATCAGGGGGAATACAAGACTAGCCACAGGAAGAAGGACTGTGAATGACACAAAAATAATTGGGACGATGTCAGGGAACAGAGAGGCTGATTGGAAGAGGTTGGAGGAAAGTGGGAAGGATGGGGAAAAGTTGGGAGAGAGAGGTGAAAGGAGATCAAGGAAAGAGGGAAAGAGGAGGCTGTTTGGAGAAAGTGAAGAGGGAGAGAGGGATAGCAGAGAGGGAGGGAAGAAGGGGTAGTTCTTCAGTGCTCTGACAGGCCCATTGAATACTCCTCTATTCTCCCTGTTCTCATGTAAATTGGTGCCTTCAGTCTCCCTGCCATCCGTCACCGGCCAGAAAGACCTTGGCAGGCCCTTTACGAGCCTCCCACTCGCATAATCCCCCGGCCCACAATCGGGCAGCCAGCGGGGGGGAGAGGGAGGTGATGGCGGGGGTTACGCACCGAGAGAAAGTTGTGGATGGGCCACCTACACTGAACAAGCATAATCAAAATATGTCTGATAAGGTATACAGTTGGAGGGGGAAGTGGTTAGGGGGGTTGTTTTGATTCCCTGGGAGGGCTATGATGAGGGGATGGGGGTGGGGGTGGGGGGCTAATGATGGAGGGTAGGAAACAACGAGATGGACGTTCCACAAAAGACATGGCATGTACGTTAGCCTACACAGCCGCACAATTAGAGAAACTGCTGTGATGTGACCAAGTTTAGACTCAAAAGTTTGAGTTGACAGGAGAAGAAATCTTTGAGAGAAAAAAAAAACAGTAAAAAAGTAATGGGCCTACAGAATTGCAATGCAGTCATGTGTTTTAAATGTAGGCCTTCATTTGTAGGCCACCAAAGTAGCAAAGATGGGATAGGAGAAAGCCCTAAAAAAGACATTATTCTTTGACACCACAAAAATCAAAAGTAATACAAATGTCACAGTACTTAGAAATCTAGGAGGGACAGTGAATTGGCAAAATTATGAAATGAAGACCTGGAGCAGTGGTATGTTTGGGGATCATAAGAATGGTTTTACTGTGAACTTATACTTAATAGCACCAGCAAGTTTAGAAAAATCAAGGGGATAATTTCTATGGCATGTTGTTGGTGCTCTTATGTGAAAAGTGCCTCCAGATTTTTGGATGGACCCTTCCATTTCAGTGCGGTGTGTTCAAAGGGTGACAAACAAAAACAAAGACTGAGTCTAAAAAAAAAAGGGGGGGGGGGGTGAGGATCCATTAAATTCACATGAGACCATGGGATTCCCCCCTCTTAAGGCAAATCATAGAGGTAGGGATTAATAAATTAGAATATTGAGGGAAAAGTTTATTTATTACCATAACTCTGAAGCCTACTGAACCACACAGACTATTCCACGACTCCGGAAACGTTTGCAGCTACTAAGTGTGATACGTGAACCCACAGTATCTAACTCTTCACTCTACTTCTCTGAGTTATGAATGGACTGCATCTTGGGGTTTTATTAACTGTAAATCGCAATAACCCAATTTAAAACAATTAAAGGCTTGAAATTTTTCACTTTTGTATTTAATGAATCAATTATGTAGAAATTTCACTTGCTGAACTGGGCTTTTGAGAAAAAAAAAAAAAAATCCAGTATTCTAATATTCCTGCTCAGTTGCTGATGGAACACTATTGCCAGTATTGAGGAATAAAAATGTTTCAATTCCGTCAAGCAGTTGACAACATTTTTGTTGCCTGTTGACAAAAAGCATAATCCTCATAATTGTAATTTTACTCTTGAAATCAATGTGGAACAGGTTGTTTTTCCTTCCGCTTAACATGATCCGACATGATTCGTCAGGCGTTGGTTCTGCTGGACAACTCCAAAGTTCCCGGAGGTTAATTATATCTAGACACACCTTTGAGTGAAACCCGTTTTTGTGAAATCTCATCTGAGCCACTGACACGCTGGCTTACTGTTGACTAAAGGTACACCCTCCCCATTTCAAAACAAACCATTGGTCACAGACAAGGTTGGGCAGTTAGGTTGGGTACATTCAGTTTTCAGCTTCACTGGCTCCACCTTGTGGCTCCACTGAGTAGTGGCCAAGCCAAGCTACTATTGAAAACAGAAGTTAAATTTTTACTTGGTTAAAAAGAATACCTTTTATTGAAGACCATTAAAATAAATACTATACAGAACCCAATGTAGAAAAAACTTTTAACACATGGCTTCTGTCTCAAAAAGGTTAACAAATCCATCACATTTTAATAAATTCATTTTAAAAAATAGTGACCATGTAAACCCCAAATCCTTTAGTGCCCCCAGAGACCGACCCTTAAGAGACAAGATTTTTTTTTGTTTTTTCTCAAACCATGAAAGGAAAAAAAACTGTAATGTTATAATCTCTAATATACTCAGTCATTTTAATTTTGGTCCTCAACATCAAAAACCCCTCCAACATATTTTGGCGAGGTAGGTTACAGAAGTGACACTCCCCAGTACAATATGCAGCTCAACACAGACCAGTCATGCGCTCAGAACCTTTAGTGCCATGACAAAAAAAAAAAAAAAAAAAAAAATCCCACTGGCTTCACCATAATGCCATCAGCAACCTGCAACTATGGGTTATGGGTGGTAAAGGCTATATGACAGTAAACATATGGACAGCGGAGAACTTGTCCACAAAAGTTTCTCTTCTCATGATTACTTGTTCAATATAATTTATTGAATCTGCTCACCCCATCCTCCATCAAAAAGAGAGGCAAATAGGACAAACTAAACTTTAATCTGCTATGTGGAATACTGAAACGTTACTTCGGTCAAGGATTTCTCAGCCGCTTGACTCAAAATAATCAGTCAGTATAAACTACTCTGAACCCCCCCTCCCAGATAAATCACCTCAAACACTCACCTTGAAACTCCATTCAGGAATCATTTCCTTTATGGTTAGTCTGATACCACCCATTTCAAAATCTACATGTAATGTGTGCACAGAAGACCACCCTTTCAAATATCGTTAAAATACAAACACCTTTAAAATATGAATGTTACAAGTAGTCAGATCCACATGGAATTAAAAAGACAGCAAGTCAGCATTTGTACACCATCATGTTGGAGGACAGGTGGGGATATGTTTGAGTGGCAAGTGAGTCATTTCAGTCCGAGATCTTTTTTTAAGTCTTCTGAAATACTGTGGAGATGCGTTTATGCTACAAGATGAACCTGGTCCCCAAAGAAAAATCAAAACAAAAAATTGGAGATGTGTCCAGCCAGCAAAAAAAAAAAAAAAAAAAATATATATAAGGGCATGGGTTGGGGGGGGGAGAAATGATGGGCAAAACTTCAAAACATGGGGGATCATCTGGAGGGCGGGTAGGAAACAGTAAAGGAAAGTGAGGAGGTTTTTGGGGCTGGGTCTAGATCAAGTCGGCCACATTCATGGGCATCTCCTCCACAGTGGTGTTGTAGAAGGTCTCAATGTCTCGCAGGGCTCGCTTGTCATCCTCGGTCACCATGTTGATGGCCACACCCTTTCTGCCGAAACGGCCACCTCGGCCAATCCTGAAGGGAGACGAAGGCAAAGAAATGACCCGTCGGTGAAAAAGATTCAATCTTGATTTACTTTAATTATGAATTTCCTAAGGCATAAATTGAGTCTAGAAGTCTATCTGTAGCAAACACCCCATTGTAAAGGCTCATTGTATATGCTTCTATACAGAGGAATCCAACCCATTGGGACCCACCTGTGGATGTAGTTCTCCCTGTTGGTGGGAAGGTCATAGTTGATGACCAAAGATACCTGCTGGACATCAATGCCTCGAGCCTATGGAGAAATAGCACAGGTCAGTCATCACAATGGCTCCAGTTCACTGCAGTCTACACAGATATTCTACGGCTACTAAAAATGTCAACTGCTAATTAGTTGTGATGAGGGATGTTACGGCCCAGTCACAGTGGAGAGCAGTTGGGTTGTTCTGCCAAACAACATCGTTCCCATGACAGCACTTCACACGCTGGCGGGAGAGGGAACTTTGGCCACATCAGCAGGCAAATGACTTCAGATATCAATATTCTTTCTATGTTTATGGATCCTATTGACATTAGCGCTATTGAGCCGCTACCTTCTACTCTTCTGACGTATTTGCATCATATTACCTTTTTAACTTAGCATTGAACAGCAACATATCTAATCATAAGGGTTGAAAAATGGAAAGTGACATACACCAAAGAATGCTTTTGAGGTGATCACTACTGGTGCAACTTGTAAACTTTAAAGAAACGCACACTCAGCTCTTTTTACTGATTTTATTCAGTCGTACGGCTCTTTAGATTCTTGCTACTAATCCAAAGTGTGTCACTTACCAGCAGATCAGTAGTGATGAGAACTCTGCTGGAGCCAGAGCGGAACTCCTTCATGATTATGTCCCTCTCCTTCTGCTCCATGTCACCGTGCTGAAGAACCACAATCAACAATTACTCCACACAACCAAACCAACAACGCCAATGGAAACCAAATATTGATATTAAAGGAACACGCCACTTTTTTTGATATTTATGTATGTATTACGCCCAAGTATTGTTCAAGAAAATGCATATAATTTTCTTCTGTGTTGAGTACTTAGATTGACATTATTAGCATAGCTTAGCACAATCACTGGAGGTACCATTAGCATCAAGCTAAAGGTGTCCACTTGACTGACTCAAATATCAGTTTTGCACTTGACGTTTTCTTTGGTACCATAGACTTCCATTGATATGTTAAATAAGCTTACACTGTCAAACTAGGCATTGCAGACAGAAAAAAATGTTATGCGTTTTCATGTTCAACTAGGGGCTGACAGATAAGGTGGCGTGTCCCTTTAATGCATTTCTCAATCTGCTCATTTGATTCATTAAAATCAATATTTCACTTCATGAGGTACATTTACTCCTTACACTGACAACTGTGTGGAAAAGTACATCTTAAACACAAATGTGTAATCTTGTGCCCATAGCATGAAACAGTGCACAGCTCATTGCAGAGGTGACTGGGATGAAATTATGGAGCTCGTCTGATCTCCCCCTAACTGATATAGGACTCAATGCCACTGTGAGACATGGCCTTGCCCAGTAGATAGGGGGGAGGCTTTTGATCATCCTCAAGCTGCATGCCCAGAACAGCTGCAACCAACTCACCAGGGCAGAGACTGTGAAGTCCCTAGCATGCATCTTCTCGGTCAGCCAGTCCACCTTTCGGCGCGTGTTCACAAAGATGACGGCCTGAGTAATAGTCAGGGTCTCGTAGAGATCACAGAGGGTGTCAAGCTTCCACTCCTGTAAAAAGAACAGCCACGCTCAAAAGTCAGTCACTTTGAACCAACCGGGCTGCCTGCTGGTGACATGTTCCATTCAAAGAATGATGCTAAAAAAACTCAGGTCAGTTCACAAGTCTTTGCTAAGACTGCCTTGCAGTTTCACTACAGATTGCCAAGTGTTTCCATACTGGCTGTAGCCAAAAGGAGGTGCTGTTTTCAGTCTTAAAAATCTGATCATGCACTCAGGAGTCCTGCAGCCCCCATGTACACCAGCAAGCAAAACGCCGACTGGTGACTTGAGAGCTGCAGATAGCACCGAGTTCAGTTGACACGCATGGTTATCATCATAAAACAGCCTTTTCCTGGCCATTAGCCACATTGCAGAGTGTTGCAGCATTGCTCTTAAAAATCAGTCACCATTTTAACTCACCTCCTTCTCAACATTGATGTAGAACTGCCGGATACCCTCCAGGGTCAGTTCCTCTTTCTTGACTAGGATGCGGACTGGGTCACGCATGAACTTGCTGGTGACCTCCAGCACCTCCTGAGGCATGGTGGCCGAAAGCAGGATCACCTGTTCATGGGGGAGAATGCAGAGTTTGACTACAGTCAAGAGACCTTAAGCTGACGTGAACTTAAAATACTACAAGTCAAGGTCGTTCAAGCATCAACAAATTCAGAACATTTAATGAGTTATATGTATGTATACACACACACTCAAAGAATAAGGCTAAAGAACCTCAGATCATTTCACAAGTCTTCACTAAGACTGCCTTGCATTTTTCACGACAGATTACCAAGTGTTTCCTTATTGGCCTTAGCCAGGGGGGGGTGCTGTTTTCAGTCTTAAAAATCTGATCATGCGTTTGGAGTCCTGCAGCCTCATGTACACCGGCAAGCAGAACGCCGACTGGTGACTGAAAGCTGCAGAGAGCACCAAGTTCAGTTGACACGCATGGGGATCATCATAAAACCACCCTTTCCTGGCCATTAGCCATGTTCTAGCAGAAATGAAAGCAGAATCGGTCATATATTAGTCAATCTTACTTGTTTGCTGGGATATGTAAATGCAAGGCTGCTAAGAAACCCTTGCAACTAAGTGTAAAATTTCATTCTATGGACAAAAGGTTTTTAAAACCTTTTTTTCCGCTTGATGACTGAACCCTGTCTGATGCTGTAATTGAGCGGCTTACCTGGGTGTCAGAAGGCAGCTTCTGGAAAATTTCATAGATCTGGTCCTTGAACCCTCGACTCAACATTTCATCAGCTTCATCCAGGGCAAACTGCTTGATATACTTAGCCGCTGGAGACACAAGCAACATAAACATAAAAGTTAATGTCAACCAGAATTCTGATCAGCCACAACTCCCTCCAAGAAAACGTAAATGCTAAATTTGGCATTAGCCAAATGCCATTTAGGGAAAAAATGCATAGCCATCAAGAGACTTAACAGTTCTGATGCAAAGACCTCCTAAGCCCATTTTCAGAATAAAAAACTAAAATAAATGAAAATAATTCCATGTCATCTCTATCAAACTGCTAATTGAATGTTACCAGTAAAAAACAAATCCAACTGGAGTTGGACAGATAAAGTCTGTAAAATTAATGTTTCTTTAAAGTCCATGCCAGTGACAAAACTCTACATATATATGACAGGTATTAAACACAAAGGCTAGACGGGCACTCACAGAGGTATCTGCGGTTGAGCATGTCAAACACACGCCCAGGGGTTCCCACCACGATGTGTGGGACATCTGCCTGAAGTTTCTGGACATCATTACGCACATTGGTGCCTCCAATGCAGGCATGGCAAGAAGCTCCCATGTAGTCCCCGAGAGCCAGGATTACTTTCTGAATCTGTGGAGACAGACGGACAAGAGTGTGAAGGCAAGAATGGACACAGGCATACCAGGCCAAGGGCTAAAGGGTTTAGGCCTACAAAGAAGCAAAATTGCCATTTTGTGACTTAACGGCTCACATCTATTAAGCAAGTGGAGGGCAAGCCTCACTTTCTTCACCTCTTCAAAAACATTTCGAAATGAACAACTGGCCTCTTGCGCTAGATGAGCTACAAGTTTGTCAAACATCTCCTTCAAAATGAGCCTTGGGGCCACAAAAAGGGCCTGAAAGACCCATGACCATGTGAATATATAGCATTGCTAGCACTGGGACAATCAGCCAGGCAACTTTAGCTGCAAGTCTACGTAACATCTGTTTCCATGGCATGAACCAGTCTAGCTCACTACACAGAGATGACTGGGATGAAAATGGATTTTAGTCTTCCCCCAACAGATATAGGACATGGTGCCACTAAAAGGCACCTCCTTGCCCAGTTGATGGGGGGGGTGGTGGTTGTTTTAGCTATCCAATCCAGGAGGTTCACCATACTCCAACGATCTGAACATGCAAAGGCAACATGGTGTACACACAACCAAGTCAAGCATCGCACCATATTGCTTTTACCATCCAGTCCTCGTGGGAGAGGCCAGAAGGACACCCAAGACTCTCGAACTCAAGGGCAAAGCAGTCCCCACCTGCTGAGCCAGCTCACGGGTGGGAGCCAGCACCATAGCCTGGGTGGCCTTCAGCTCAATGTCGATCTGCTGCAGGATGGAGATGGCAAAGGTGGCCGTCTTGCCTGTGCCGGACTGAGCCTGTGCAATGACGTCATAGCCTGCGGTGTCGGGTTAGAGGAACACTCAAGTTAATACTTTGGCTTTATCAGCACTTTCAAGGTTACCATACACATTTCACTACATCCTGTGTCAGCAAATTGTGTGAAACCTAAGTTCTAAAACATCTGTGCCCGCAGCATGAACCAGTCTTACAACCACTTCACAGAGAGAGCTGGGATGAATGTGGGCTTTTTAGTATTCCCCCAACAGATATAGGACTCAGTGACATTAACAGGCACTGCCTTGCCCAGTTGCTGGGGGGGAAAATACCTCACAATAAAGCGACCACCAACCTCAATTATGAGTTCTATGAGAACTAATAAACAGAAACTCACCCTTGATGCAAGGGAGGATGGCCCTCTGTTGAATGGCAGAGGGTTTCTCAAAACCATAGGCATAGATTCCCCTGAGAAGAGACTCGTGCAAGTTCATGTCATCAAAGCTGTCCACCACCTCCTTCCAGTTGCTCTGTAGTGAAGGGAAGACAGATTAGTTAAGACTCCACTTGAACATTAACAATAACTTTATGTCCAAGAAGAAGGACATGGCCAACTACATGTTACAGCCATCTTGAGTAACCAACTGGAACATGTCACTCTTCAATTACCTCAATGACTCCATCTGGCTCCATGCCTTCAGGGCCATTGTCTCTAGGTCTGAAACATGAAAGATACGCCCATGAGCAACACAAAATAAGCCAGTTTCATTCACATGTTCTCTGAGCCAAAATATGAGAACAGATTTACTGAAAATAAACCATTTACAGAAAATAACTATCGCCAAGATTCAACGTACTATCTGTGCAAGGACAAATAAGGCTAGACAATCCATGATGTCAACAGATAGATCAACGTTTGTTAACATAAATAAAATAGAAAACGAACGACAACGTGAATAAACTGATGGATGCAAGATGGAGGGCCACATTTTGACTACGACACGTCGAAGAGGGGCGGGCAATTTTTCTGTTAAGACAGACTGAGCGCCTACCAGGCCGCCATTTTTGAGTCCGACAACCATGATGCTGGTAGTTTCAGCACTCAATCGCTCTTAAGTCGTCAGACGCATGTAGGAACACAATTTACATTGCGAACATTAACGGCAGTACTAAATACGCAAATTGCCACACGGTTCAGCTAGATCTCGCTGATACATCAACTACAAGGTCTAACCTTATGTGATACCGGGTTGATCGCACAACGTGACACCAGGCCCAACGCCTAAAATACAAGTAACTAATCAGATATGTAAAATTTTGTTACGCATACACGAACACAGAAATATGATTATACCAGATATCCCTGATTTATGACTGCCAACAATATCAACGAGATATTTCACACTTAAAATTAATTCGGTGATAAGCTATATTGCTAACGACAGCTAACGCTGGACGAATACGAGGGCCCATTGTCTCGCCGGTCTGGCAACCATGTGCTCGCCATTCTGCTAACGTTAGCTACTCTAGCTAGACGGGGTCCGTGGAAGGGCATCGGGGTTTACATGGACGTGTTTTAATACGTTCTAAAAGCAGTCAGATGAGCCAACATTTTAATGTTTTTAAATTAAAGACTTCAAATAAAATCGTACGACTTGACTGTCAAAAACAAGTAGAATTGACGTCACATTCTTACAGCTAGGCTAAACTGTTAGCACACTGCTGGGTTAACGGGCACGACTGGCTCACGAGGTTGGATCAACCACCGTGCCACCTTCGTCATCTCCAAATTACATTATTCATATTCGAAGATTTCCGACACTCAGATAATAATTATCAATCATAACGATTAATTATACGAAATGTTTTCGACTTCGGATTCTGAAAGTTACGCATTCCCGGCAAGTTAACAATCAGACCAAGGCGAGGCCTACGCTACGTTATAAAATGAACTCATGGCTAAGTTAGCTAACGTTGATAGCTAGCCAACTGACATCTCCGACTTAAGAGTTCTAAAATATTTCTTAAGCCAATCCTTTCGTATGAAAACCCACCGTAATGACTCATACACTGAATCGTAAAGTTAAAAACTAGAGAGACGTGCCAATGAGGCGAGAAAAACGAAAAGCCGGTAAAGACCGCTACTCACCTATCTTCTGCCGACATTATCACAAAGAATGGTAGTGCAGCGGAAATGTGCTATATAGTTAAAAGCAAGGCACGCAGAACAACTCCGATTGCAGCATTTTCCAATCAATCAGTGTCGTCACAAAGCCGCAGCAAGATCTCATAGGTTAACCTGAACGTCATATAAAAAGCAAGTAACGCCCCCATCATGTGCTGCATGACTCATAACGTTGGGCGGGATTGCGCAAATCATGGAGTCTTTCCCTGGTCTTTTCCAAATGGCTTTTCCCCCGTGTATCTATCGATTTCTCCTGTAGATTTCCTGAGAGTTAAGTTATGAATGAGTGAATAAGTCACTATTCATGAGCATGATGCAGGTCGGTTTCAATTCTAGCTTATCGTTATGACCCATATCTTACCCTGGCAATCACGGAATCCGATGGGTTTTGCTCATTCTTTTAGGTCCCTTATTAACCACCCCGAATCCCCCTACTGTTGTAACGCAAGGTTAAATTGTGCTACATTTTCACACAAACGGAGCCTTTTAGTTTTGGTATTTTAACATTAACAATATTTGAACATCCACCCGACTGTCGTCGGCATCCTGAATGTGACGTGACTGAGCAGTAGTAACACATAGCATACATAATTTTCTTTATTGAGATTTATTTATGGGTGTTTCTAACCTTTATTGATAGGACAGGAGGGTAAAGAGGACGCGAGTGGGCCAAGAGAGGTGGGGATCATCGGAAATGACCATAGATCGAAACTTGGTCGCCTTGGGCACTGGAATCTGCTGCAGCTATGATCCATACACAGCAGGAGTTCTGTGGCCCCCCTCCCCCATAGACATTACACTCTCATTTACTGTATGTGTATGTATGTATCTCACTGGGGCGTAGGCCTCTTCTCCAGACAATGGTCCATTGACACAAAGTCTATTCACGGTGCTGATAAAAATAAGCGTAATAACATGAACTAGGACTTCATGAGATATGATTTATTTAAAAATAAAGTCGCAAACAACCATCTTGATCCATTTCCACATTTCTTACAGTAAGCATAGCAACGTGTACTGACATGGAGGGAAAAAAAACAAGACCTAGAGAGGATAAAAACAAAATTAAACACTTGAACCCCTGTGTGACTTCTCCATCTCCCAGTAGCTCTTGTCACAGCCCTGTCCTGAAGACCTTTTTGACTGGTCTCCTTACTGTGTCAACATGGTAACAATAACAGTTGAGTTGGCCTCTGTCAACCACAAAGAAATAGACAATATATATATATTTATATAAAAACAAAAACAAAAAAACAAAACAAAACAAAAAAGGTGTGGATGGGAGAAATGAGCATGGTCGAGGACCAATCGTCCTCTGTGTAGAGTCTCTGGTTTGACTGACAAGGATGTAAAAGTTTCTCATGGTAGGGCTCTGCTCGCAGCCAGGGGGACAAAAGTGTCTCACACGGGCGTTACAGCGAGAGCCGGCAGTGGCACAGTTCTTTGTACATAAGTCGCCTCAGCTTGGGCATATCCAGCTGACTGAAACTGAATGGCTGTCCCAGGGCCAGACACTTGCAGTACTAGAATGAAAACAGAAAAATTCATTACATACAAAATCAAAACACAACATACTTACACTATAATACAGTCATACCATAAAGTTGATAAGCATTAAGGCAGACAATAAACCTAATCAGTGCAAATAAACAGCAGAATAGTAGTATAGATGTTTTTTAGTTGTTTGTATTGCTTTCATAAAGAACATAATCATTTAGCATAAGCATGCAAGATTGTCTAATCTCTACAGTGCATGTTTGATATTTACAAATATTCACACAAGGCGAATTATGTGGATTAGCTTGCAACAATGGTGCTTTTCATGTACAGGGTTTTGTTAGAAGGTGGGCTCACAACCTGTTGTTTTAGTCAATGCTTTAGTCATGCTGGATGATGATATAGAGGCCTGTGCAACTTGTACATGAGCTAAATTGTTACAGCCAGACAAATAGGTTGGAACATCTCAAAAACTATTGGGCTTGTTGGACAAAGTGATGATCTAGTGACAGAACAATGGTAGTCAATGTTCACTGATGGCACAAGGGTAAACCCAAGTACACTTATCTGGTCCAAGCCAAGACTACATTTACATTTATGCATTTGGCTGACGCTTTTATCCAAAGCGACTTACAATGTACGCCTCACATTCACACAGCAGTGGTGGCAGCTGCCATGCAAGGTGCCAACCTACCACCGGGAGCAATTTGGGGTTAAGTGCTTGCTCAAGGACACTTCAATGGGGGTCAGGCAGAGCGGGGCTCGAACCTGCAACCCTCTGGTTGCCGAACGGCCCCTCTACCACCTGCGCCACCACCGCCGCACTACCGATGCACAAGATGCAGATTAGTTTAAAAATGTTTTAATGGTGTGGCAAACAAACAAAAAGAGTAACGCTAGAGCTCAAAGTGGACCTCAAAACAAGGATGCCTAGTCCACATGTGTATGTGGTAGAAACATGTTCTGTTGTTTAACGGAGGGTGGCATATTGTTAAAATAATGACGCCTCTTGTGCCTTTCCTCCACTTTCTCACAGGCGGTAGCATATGACGAGCTACTAGAAGTTAAAAGATTAAAGACAGGTGAAACAACTGAGCTTCAAAAGATGATGTGTTGCTTCTGTTACCTTAACATTGTAACAGAATAGAAGTCATAGACCAGTAGGGAAGCTTTCGGTAGTCACTGCATTCTACTTTTTTTTAACCCCTGCGCAATAGCCTGATGCCTCAGCCACTTATTTCACTTCGTTCCATAGCGTCTGATCCTGAACTATTTAGATTTGTTTCCTTTGCGGTGGGCAGATACTTTCTCCTTAAAACCAATCGCTACCGTTTTGGCCGTGACGTATGGTAAGCACTAGAATGCCTTGTTTGAATTCTCCGTTTGCTAATTGGGCCGTCACGAGGCCCAATGGAGACGAACCAAGCAGAAGCGAATCCTAACTATATGGTGGAGGCCAAAGAAATTGGCCGGAACCATTAGGCGGTGCTAGCCTGGCTACATGAGCTACGCCAGAGGACTACAAGCACACTGTAGGAGTCACAAACAGTATAGCTTCCCATCTGTCCATTTCTGGAGGTTCAATGGCCTCTGCATCTTCTACTGCCATGACATAGAAAAAAAGAGCTGATACGCCATTCAGACAGCAAGCACCTTAACCCCAACACAAAGAGATGCTGTCCCTGGTATAAGTAACCACCTTCCCAGCATCCGCACGATTTTATTTGGGATGGATAACATCTTTAATGGGGATGTTGCAGCAACCTATCTGGCAACCTGGGTTCAGCTCCTGAACCTGCTGTTGAGCATCCATTTAGCTTCACATAAAAGCATCCACTAAATATCTTTCAACTCTATCTTTTCATATTACGACTTTTATTTGTAGAGTGTAGATAGTTATCTTGAGGCTAAAACTGTTGGCAAAAAAGGAAATGATTATTCTAGCAGAGAGATTCAGGGGGAGGAAGTAAAGCTGAAGATAAGATGCAGGACGAAGAGACTCATGAAAGTATGATCAATAGATATAAAAACAAGCTTTGACGTAGGCCCCTGTCCAAGGCGATGGCAGGTAGTGTACTGTGTATCTTGCCATGGAGACGAGGAGAAGTTGAGGGAAGTCGAGGAGAAGTTTTGAACTTAAAAAAAATCCCCATAGGTTAACAGTGCGTCAAGGTACAGCAACATAGGCTATTAGCTAGAGTTGATGAATGAGAGGTGGGGTGGCAAAAACAGTAGACAGGATCTTTCTAGGCTGCTATGGATTAACACGGGAGAGTTGTAGTGTGAAACTGGGCCTCTCCTGTAGGACTTTGCTAAATGCAACATTTCTAAATGTGTAAGAGGTACATGACAGGAGTGGAACCTACCTGGAGAACAAATGCTCCACAGTCACTGTCATTGTTCTGTCTGCCCACATTCTGCAATATAAACATATGACATTTATTGATCCTTATTTTACATTAATAACATTTTACATTATTTACACTTCTGTGTAGAAACCAAACACCTTAATCATGAAAAATGCATAGTGCATGTTGAACTATGAAACTATGTTTTGACAACAGATTAAACTCCTTTTTTTTTTTTGAAATCTGACACATAATTTCAATTAGAACCACACTGGGGAATAAAATATCAGAGTACAAATGCTATGAGTTGAAGGAAAAGCCATGGGTGTCGACATTAAATCTGAAATTGGTTATTAGCTGCCAAAACTAAAATGAAATGTATGTGGCTGAAAAATTTGATTGACTTGATTGCAGACAGACTCATTTTAAACACACTTCTAGCCTTTAGAAGACATGCAAACATGTTCATGTTTGATCCTTTACAGCTTGTCATTTAAAACAGACAGTATTGTAAACAGCTCTGGGTTCCAAAAAAAGAAAATAAATCTGACACTGCATCCTTCAAAAGTCCATGTCCTTCCCCTGTGATTAGGGCATCCACATGCTTGTTATTGTAGGCCAGAAAGGTTGGGATTACAACAAAACTCAGCGACCTCAATTCCCATGACTTGGCATTATTGAATAGTTTTGTTCCCGCTTAGTTCAAGTTGGTTTCTCACGCGTGGAACCCCACTAAAATTTGAGGAGATCTGATGTGGATTAAAGGATAAGTGCCGTTTTCACAATTTGAAACTTACTTCAGGGACAAAATAATGTTACTTACTCAGACGTTTCACTTTCCTTTCATGTTGTGTCTTTGCAGAGATATTGGGAATCGCCCGTATCCATGTAACGGAGTGGTCGGGGCACCAAAATGCAGCCAGTAAATGTTAATTTCTCAGATGTTTGTTATGGTATGGTAGTGCTATTTTCATTTCAGGATGAAGTACTTTTGTTATCACCATTCGGGGTCTGTATATTCATGAAATTGGCTGAAACAAGTGATGATGTCATCATGTAGCTCCACCCGGCACGTTACTTCCTGATTCTTCAGACACTCAATTGGCTTGTTTAGCTAATAGACCGGCGATAACAAAGTACTTCCGACTGAAATGGGACTAGCACTACCGTATCATAACAAACATCTGAGAAATGAACGCATTTATACATAAAAAAAAAAATAAAAAAATAGACGCGATATGAAACAAAAGTGAAATGGATGAGTAAGTAACGTTATTTTGTCCCTGAAATAAGGTTCTAGTTGTGAAAACGGCACTTCCTTTAAGACATCCTCTTTTTCACGATCTCCGATTGATTCATTTGGTGTGGACCTATACTAGACTACATGTTATCTGGGATTTCCAAGGGATGCAAATAAACTGAATCCAAAAGGTACACACATCACAGTTTAATTTAGAATGCACTGCTGTTGTGTGAAAAGACCCTTCACTTCAAAGAATAAAAATATTCTTTTGAACAGATTCTGAAGCATCATTAAAAAAAAAAATCAAAGTTCACTCACCATTTTAAAATAACCTTGCCACCCAGTCATAAAATCTCGCCGTTGTTTCATGAAAGCCTCCGCCAGCAAGTACTTTGCAATGTGCTGAAATGTGCAAAAAAGAAAAAAACAAACAGACAAATTAATCAAAATAAGTTAAAATGGCATTTACTGAGGAATGAGAATGCAAACACACAACAGGATCCTCATTTAAAAAGGTACACAAGGTGTAAAATTTGTTATTGAGAACTAATTATAGCCATCATGTTCCTAGTGACAACACGGAGCAGAGTTGTCATCCTTTTGCTTTAAGTTTCAGCCATGATGAATAACTAGTTAGACTTAAAGCAACACTCCACCATTTGTGGAAATTTGTTCATTTTCCATCTCCCCATGAGTTAATTCATTGAGCCATACCTTTCTCCTGTTCATCC
>JASCQY010000062.1:684787-695569 GCA_030264315.1 Sardinella tawilis
GCAGCTTGGCCATACTGACTTGAACACGAAATTTTGTGCAGTGTCACAGGAAGTATGGGCAAGCCCAGGCTAACAGACCTTTTCATATCTTCCAGCAATGTCCCGGAGTTTAGAATCAGTCCTGGGTGGCTCGGCAAGTAAGGACAAAATGGGGCAGTCAGGGGGCCGAATTGACGCTCAGAGGGCCATGTTTGGCCGCGTCCTCCAGGACCCCCGCCGTTTCAGCGAAGCGAGCATCGTGCCCCCACCACGGCCCCCTCCCCCCAATTACAAACCGACGAGGCACCCGCAGGTTGTCGTCGGGCGCGACCGTCGGCCCGCTATGCCCCAAGGTCCTCCCCAGCAATGGCCACCTCTTCCCCAGCATCCACAACTACTGCAGCCACAGCCACAGGCACAGGCACAGGCACACCCTGGGAACCTGACCCGCATGGCTCACTTGGCCCGCTCCACGCCTCAGCTGGATGAGGATGGCGACAGAGAGCAGAGGGAGAGGGAGAGGATGCGAGACAAATACCCCCAGCACGTGCAACTGGACAAGGAAGGATTAATTAGACAGGTGAGGGTTTTTTTTCTGTGGTGTCCATTTGTAGTCACGTTCCATGTTCCATGTTATGTCCATCCTCTTTGCTTCAGCTGATTACTGTGTGTGTGTGTGTGTGTTGAACAGGTTCTTGAAGCAGTACATGGAGCAACCAGTGAGGATGCCAAAGCAGCATTACTCAGAAATGAGTGGAACCCGGTCAGGGCTGAGCAGCAGCTAAAGGTAATGTTGCTCCAAGTTTATGGTTTACATTATGTGTATTATTTATTTTGTTTGTTTTTGTTTTTATTTGTTTTGATGCAACACAATTTGCAATAAAGGTGATGTACTGTATGATATCTCTAGACAGGCTGAACAATAGCTTTAAAACCACTTGAGAGTTTTGAAATGCGCCTCTTTTTTTTCCCCTGCTGATTCTCACACTTGTGTTGCGTTCCCTATTTGTTTGGTGTTAGACGGAGCAGTTGTATCTGTTAAGCTTGTGTACTAAAGAGGAGTGCTACAGAGTCCTCTCCAGACACAAGTGGGACCTGCAGCAAGCCAGTCGATACGTCCTCAGGATGGCGGAGCGACGAGGAGCAGAGCGTGTGTAGAAAGCTGCCAAAATACACCAGACCAGTAATGAACAAATGGACAATGTCAAAATTAACATGTTTTATTATTACGATTAGGATTTTATGAGCTTTTTACAATTTTTTTTTTTAGGAAAGACATCTTTTTCAAATCCGAAACTAGATATTTTTTATATCTTGAGGAATTTGTACATACTGACAGAACCTTTTGCACTGTATAAATTGAATAAATTTCAGTTGGTTTAATCTAACAGGTCTTGTGTCCATGCAGTGACTTTTATCACATCCCACCAAGTGGGGGCAGTACTGAGCGTGTTTCTGCTGCCTTTCTGTGTGGGTCCCACCCATATGCGTTCCCTCAGCTCAGTAAATCCTGTATTGCAGCCCTGTCAGTGAGCCCATACTGGGTGGAGCCAATATAACTCGGTTACAGATATCCCTGGAGACCGGCGAGATCAACGCCCCAGAACACTTTCACCTCCCCCGCCATCTTTAACAGTCAGACACTTCACGCTGCAGGCATGGTATATTCTGATTATTGTTTATTACACAATACATTTTTAAAGAATGATATTGATTTCATATCAAAAGACTAACAACGGCATCAGCATGAATTGATCATGTTATGAATGCACTTTGGTGTTTTGTTAACAGTGCATCTCAGGTTAGTTGTACCTGTACTTGTAACACATTAATTGCACACAGAGGCATATACATGTACAATATTCACAAAGAAATGTGAAAGATCTTGTCATTAGTCATTTAGTTAATAGCATTTGGTACGTCCGTGTGACAATGAAACACTGAACAAGGACATTACAATACTACCGGACAGAAATGTTTAAAAGTTTAAGGCAGTGATCATATATATTCACACTGGATAACACAAGATTCCTCTGTTGTATATTTTCTCTGAGTATGTGTGTGGGGGTATTTTATCAGTTACATAAAAGCCCTGCAAACCAGTCTCACAAGATGGCCAAAAATCATGATATGGTATGATGATGGTGTTTAGTGATGCATGCACCAAATGTCCTGAGGAGGTATTGTTTGGTAAGGCAGTAAAGGTGGACGGAGAACCTGATTAACCTCGTCTGTCGGCTGCGGCTACGGGTCTCACATGATCTGAATTTCCACTTGGCCTCTCTCCCCTCTCCCGTGTGTGTCATTAGCCCACACGTTTAGATGTCTGTTTTCTGGATACACAGGAACCAGTATTCACCCATGACAACAAGCCCATTTGGAGAGGACCATCTCATCTCTTCTAAGACACGCAACATGCATCGCATTCCCCTCAAAATGCTTTTAGCTGCTTTGCACAAAACATATGGATGGCATTTCTCTTTGGCTAGAACGGAACAGAATAGAATAAATTAGAATAGAATGCTCTCTTCATTCTAAGTCATGCTTTGGGACTATTCCACACCCTATGATACCCTATTTCTTTTGGCATGTTATCAGTACAGCATTCCTGATTTAAGAACAATTCTCCCCTGCGTCTAAACTCTAACTTGGAAACCCTCCCCATCCTTGCCTCTTCTTCACAAGGAAAGTCCCTTCTTTACACTTTCATAGTGTAGTTCCCATGTGGTACGGATTTTCCTTCCTATTGGCACAACCTCGAAAAAAAACTTCCAGTGACCTTGCAGGGAAGAGTGACTCACACACCATACTTCACTCTCCCACATTCCCCTGCATTCTCTGCAAACACAAAACCTACGACACCACCCATTTTAACAAAACTGCTGTTGAAACAATGTTATGTACATAAACTAAACAAAAAAATATAATAATAAAAAACAAAACAAAACACTTTTTAACAGCTAGAAAATGCATGAACACATTTGGACAATACAAAAATGCATTAATTGTTGTATAAAATGGTTACTGTCTGTATGAAATGACCCTAGAAATAAGTAGTGTAAAACAATCTACAATGTGAAACAAACCTTGATGTTCGGGAGATAGAAAAATGATTGTAAAAAAGTGCTGTGTGACAAACATTAATCTGATACAAAAAGTGGAATTAAAACTTCGGTACACCATTAGAGGGTAAAAGTAACGTGTGTGAGTAACCAGAAAAAGGAAGGAAGTGACAGACTTTGTGGGGGGAAGAGTTGGAACTTTCACATTTCCGAAACAATGAATAGCTGACTAGGAGGAGCTCCATGCTGACACAGGACTGGCTGTAGACTGAGCACAAGGGGACAAGCAAGGGCATGTTGACTTCTGGGGTCGGGAAGTTGATGCACGGACAGGAATGGGGGCATAAGAGCAGGCAGACGTCTACAGCTATCTTCAGGGAGAGACACTATATACTTCCCCCTCAAATCGCTTTCCTTTCCTCTCACGAGAAGACAGTGTTCCGTTGATTGGTTTCGCCAACTTTCTCAAAGAACATGAAATCCTACAGGAAATACAGCTCATAAATTATTTATTCAAGCAATTTGTGTATTATATCTGCCTTGAATTATAAATCAGTAAATAAATCAATAAACAAATAAACACAAATATCTTAATTGAGCATTCATTACTCACAATAAGGAAGCAAGCACCCATCAGCACAGCTTTCATTTTGACATCCATGTCCAGGGGGAACTGGATACCAAAGTTATCTGTGTCTGTGAACACCTCCTTGAGTAGACCACTCCACTGCTTACTGATACGGCCAATACTATGTCCACCATCTTTCCCCTTCAGCTGGAAACACAACGGGACAGTATATATTATACTGATACCAACAGATACGTATGAGAGACAGAAAAAGAGAGAAAAAGAGAGAGAAAGAGAGAGAGAGAGAGAGAGAGAGAGCATTCTTGCCCTCTATGTCAACAAAAACACCCTAAAAAACACTAGAAATACCCACCCTTTCTATTCTACATTGATAATAGTGGTATTGAATGCATTCTTAATACGTACAAAGATCAATGATCAATGACTACATTTGCATACATTATACATTATACATTCCTGTTCAAACAGTAATATAGCGATTTGTAAGTACATGGCAATATTTCTGTATCACAGCACTCTTCCACGCATGTAAACGCGTTATTATTCAATTCAATGTTATTTGTACAGCGCCTTATACAAAGTAATGTCTCAAGGCACCTTACAGCAAGGAAAAACTCCCTTATGTGGGATTTAGTTAATGATAGGAAGCAACCTTGAGCAGTTCCACGACAAGGGGCTGACTCAACTGCCTAGGGTCATTCAGAATCTTGCTTTAATATTGACTTTATTCCTAAATTTGCTCTGCATGTAACCTAACTCAAGAGTCCAAGTGGCATAAAGCACTTGAATTTGAACTCCACAGGCTGAACCCAATGAATGGCCCAGCTCTCTTACCTCAAAGTTCACATCTCCACAGCAATTGCAGGCAAAGCATGGCCCCTCGAGTTTCATCAGAGTGTCACGGTTTGGGCCTCGAATAGAGAACATGGGGTAGCAAGGGTGCCAGTCCTGGGTAACATAACCAATGGTGGTGCCAGGCGGTGCTTGTACTTCCATCTACAACACACACACACACACACACACACACACACACACACACACACACACACAGAGACAGGGCGGGGTGGGAGTTTCTTCCGTTAGTACACTTCAAATGATTCATTTGTATTGCGTTAATGCTTCATTCACTGGTGATTACAATAAATCTCAGGTCATGACGCAAATCAATGCTCAACACTGCAGCTGTAACTGGCTCCCTGTTTGTGCACTGGCCACAGAGAGCCCAAGAATACTCTGTTACTAAGCTTAGGCCTCTCACATGACAGCTGGGATTGGTGAGAGCTAATGTAGTCGAGAGGGTTCATATGACACCCTTGGCCTTTGCTCAGCCAGTGTTGTGATTTAACAGCCATTGAGGTGAATGGGATGAAGAGAGAGGGATTGGCTTGGGCAAATAAAAGGGCCCATTCACAGGAAAGGAACTTGTTCCTTCTCCTTGCAGGTAGCAGGATATGTACATGCTCTACACTCAGAACAGGACAATCGGTCCCCCACACAAAATAATGTTTTTAGGGGTGCAATGTACAGTTTTCATGGAATTTCTGATGTTTCTGGTTGGCTTAAACACAACTTTTGCATTACTTTGCTTTAGACAGTATTTCTTGTAGAGGCCATACTATAAGAGAAGCAGTCTGAACCTTACATTTTTGGAATGTAAATTTGCTTTGTGCCCGAAGGCTGGGTAAAAGAATAATGGGATCTTCCAATCTTTTAGAATCAGTACTGTCCATTTTCCAATACAGGGTTTCCCCCAGTGCTTTATAGTTAAGGCGGCCACCTTGACTACAAACACCTACCATCTAGACTGAATCTCCAGAAAAGATAAATATTTTGTATTGTGAACTTAATTTCACACGTTGCTTTCCAAAATATTGCATAGGCTATTTGTTTTTTTTTTTTGCTTGCTGTCATATATAACATGAAACTGCGAGTATAACCTTTCCAATGACAATAGTTATTACTCTCTGATACAACCCCCCATTCGTGCCACCACCACCTTGACTAACACATTTTCTGTGGGAAACCCTGCAATATGTAATATCGCCACATGTCGTCATGTTCCCTAATCCCTTCCACTGTAGGTGGCGGAGTTTTCCAACCTGACCTGATTTTCAGGTCTTTCAGGTTAGTGTGCGGCCAGACTGCTAAACTGCACTGTCATGACTGTCCCAATGATTCCAATGTCACTGCATCAATGTCATGGTTCCTATTCAATAACAGAGGACTGAGTTAGCCAGGCTAGCGCTGCGCTAATAACTCCACATGTTTCATTACAGTACATCAGGGTGCTCTCCTAAGGTTTTGGTGTCTCCAGCTAGACATTCTAGCGACAAATCAGGAATAAGAAATTGCGGGCAGAACCAACAGGCTAAAACATGCCTAGGCTAGGCCTGAGTTAGCCTGGTCTAAACCATCCCCTCTACTTTTGTAGGAAATGATAATTGAGCGGAAGCGTACGGAGGGCTAAGGCCAGGCTAGGCCTGAGTGGCCTCCGAGCAGAGAGGAAGCACACACCTTGCTGAGGTGCTCACCGACTGTAAAGTTCAATAAAACCCGACCATGACTCCGGGGACCCGGGTTCGATTCCGGCCTGAGGTCATTTCCCGATCCCTCCCCATCTCGCTCTCCCCACTCACTTCCTGTCGCTCTTCAGCTGTCCTATCCAATTAAAGGCAAAAAGGCCATAAAAATATCTAAAAAAAAACAAAAAAACCTGACTGATTGGCGTTATTACCTCTTGAAGACAACAGGGGCACCAGCAGGACACGCAGCGGTAGGGCCGCACCAGCCGGATGACCTCACGGTCATTGTTGTCCTTGATCTTCATATCAAAGCTACGCAGCGAGCCGCAGCAGTTGCGTGTGCAACAGTCATTCTTCTCCTTGGCCTTGTAGATCTTCTGGCCCAAGCTGTTCTTGATCTCATACTGGTTGTTGGTCTCAAAGCCGATGAACGCTGGAAGAATGAACGAGAAATAGAGTGAGGCATCCAATGTGGGGAAATTGCAAAACAAGGCAGGAGGTCAACAGCGGCAAAGAGGAAACATGAAGCAACAAAAATAGCATTCAAAGAAAAAAAAAATAGAACATTAACGCACAGAACTACAGTATATACATTAGATTGACTAACCTTCCAGAAGTTCTACTTTCTGATGTATTAGAATCTGATCAATCTGAAAGAGAGGGAGATCAAAAAAGTATATTAGATATCAATACGAAAAGATAAATACAGACTAGATTCTCAGGGTCAGAAGCAACATTTGACTCTGAGAACGACATACTGTATGTTCCATTTCGGATGGCAAGGGAGGGTTGATGCTCACATCAACCACACAAGCGCCAACCACACAAGTTAAAAAGAATCAAGAGGTGTCGAAAGCTCTTAACATGCTTTTGCATCAAATGAGGACAAGCAAGTTCCAATATGCATCAAATGTAGTGCACTTCCCCAAACATTGACACTTATACGCTCCATCACATGACAAATTAATTACTTCACAAAAAAAAAAAAAACACAGTTACAAGCCACAAAAAACAGCGATCTAAAATAGAAAGACGCGCAAAAACGTGTAAAAACAAATGCAACCAGATCGCCTACTACAAATATAAACATTCTACTGCTTGGAGGCTGCTGGATGCAGTAGCTACTGGACGTGTACCTGCGTGAGGTACTCCAGGCCCGGAGGCACCCCCACTGGTTGAGAGGCCGGGGCAGCGGCAGGTGCCGAGGGCTGATACTGGGGGGAGCCCGCTGGCGGCCCAGCGTTGCCTCCTCCATACTCAGGCATGTGTTGACCTGGGCCAACAGGGCCGGGCTGGTACATGACCGGCTGGTCGGGGCTCGGCTGGTAACCCATGTGAAAGCCAGCGGGAGGAGGCGCCTGGCCGTATTGGTCGCCATATCCAGGCTGTGACATGGGGTATGGGGGCATGGAGTATCCACCAGGTTGCTGGGGCGCAGGGTAAGGAGACTGGTGAGGGGAGGGGTACCCTGTAGAAACAAAAAGGAGTCCAGTTTAACATGTCGTGTATGGTGCCTAAAAGTCATAAAGGATGAGAGCCAACAGCACCCTGTAGGTTGAGGGTTCCTCAAAAAAGAAATAATGCTGTATTAACAACACAACAGCAATACAGAATACACACAGGAATAATAAAATAAAATTAAATAGTTAAACATAATGGCTGAAATGAAACGTATTTGCATCACTCTGTTTTACTCTGTTTAAGTCTTTCGTTCAATGAGCTATTAGCTAACCCAAGACAATTTGTGTGTAGTCGACCAGAAATCACTTGCACCATCTTCGTCTATGACCATATTATTTCACCATGCATGACATATTTGGTGCAGTTTGTGGTGACTCGTGCAGTCTTGTGATTCCTTTATATTTATTATGACAGACAGAAGACAGACAGGTTTGCAAGCACAGGGTTAATGTGTGGGTTTGGAGGGAAAAAGTGTGGGCGGTGCAGTCAGAAGCAAGATGCGAACAAAATTAGCGGATAAATATTAAGAGATCATTCAACAGGAAATGCCTCCAGTCATGTGATCTTTGATGTCTGAGCGTGACACAAAGGCACATTCAGTATACTTTCTTCTTGTACCGCATGGTGATCTGGAAACCTGTATTCTACTTAGACAAAGAACAATATTTCTACAGGTTTCCTAATAACAATCTATACGGTTCTGATCCCATGAGGGACATGAAGTGGATCTAACTGAGTGAAAGCTTGTACTGTCCAGGCACTGAATTGTTTCTCTGTTGCTAAAGACCAAATTAAAGGAAATGAATGCCCTTCCCTGCATTCCTTTCGCTGAGTTCAATGAATGACATGGAAAAAATGCTGTCTGTGGTGCATTCTCTGAGTGACCTGTTAACTCATTGAGGTGATTTAGGGAATAGCTCACTCAGACTTTTAGAGGTTAACGAGTTTTCTATTTGATAATGCATTATAAAAATAAGGTTTCATGTCACATAATTACTCAACCTACCCAGCAGGTATAGCAAAAGGATGCAAATCAGTTTGTAAGAAATGGTCATAAAAAAGTCCTTCACTTACCTGGTCCAGACATGATGATTAACTGATTGTTTGAATCAAATGTTGATCTTTCTTATTCTTTCTTATCTCACATGCCAGTGATTCCTGCAATAGATAGCAAGAATTGATGGGATCATAACATGGCAAACAATGTAAAAGTATAGGTCTGTATTGGCCTGCTGTGTAAACTGTTGCTTCTTCAAGCTTGAAACCATCCTTTAACCTCTGAAACTGAAACAGTAGGCTATAAACTGGTGGGCGTGGTCTCTCTTATTGTTAGGCGGTCAAAGATGTCCCTATCAAACAGGAAATTAA
The DNA here is from genome assembly GCA_030264315.1 of Sardinella tawilis. NCBI lineage: Eukaryota > Metazoa > Chordata > Actinopteri > Clupeiformes > Clupeidae > Sardinella > Sardinella tawilis. Next base: position 693,769 of record JASCQY010000062.1, read on the forward strand.
CGGTCAGGGAACTGTTTCATGAATTTGTGAAATTAATATCCCAGCCATGGCTGACTTAAAGCTGATTAAACACCAAATCACCTGCACCCTTGTCTTGTCTAAGACCTCCTAGGTCCCACTTAGGCCTATGGCTGCGGTCACAACACATGTTGTAGACTGCAAACAAATTTCCATCACGTCATAGGCTTTTCCGATGTAGGCTACACTGCATATTTTTGGAAGCAATAACTATGACGCTTATGTCAATTTTGCACTCGTGGACTACAGTGGCACAATACAGGTAGCCTATCTACGAGACCCTCAGGCATACAGAGAACTTCCCCTTAGCTTGGGAAAACTTGAAGCCCATCGCTTTCTCCAGTAGCCTAACGTTACTATGTTCATCGACAAGCAAGGCAACTAACGTTATGTAGCGAAGACATAAACCAGAGCACAGGGTAGAAGTACTCACCTATCAGGATGTAGCTTAGCCCTCAGCAATCCAGGCTATTTTAGAATGGGATGCTTTCGGTAATCCAACAGAATAGGTTATTCTATATATTAAAACGCTCTTGGTTCGATTTGATCGGCGCCGTGACTGACTGCAGTCTTATTTTTGTTTTCTCACTTTAAAATACTCCGCCCTTATTTAACCATTTTCATCTGGATTGACGGATTCTCCTCCTCCTCTTGCTGACGTATGGGGGCTGCGCAGTCACGGAGAGAGCGAGGGCAAAGAACTCAGTGAATACAAATCCCGCGCAACATTCAATTAATCAATTTAGACCAGAGCAGTTTCACAGAAGGGTGGTCTTAAACGCTAGACCTCAAGTAGTCTACTTTTGATATAATATATTTTTTTTGGTCATCATGGCTGTTATACACCTTCAAGACGTACATTTTCGACCCACCCTACTTGGCCACAAAAGCAAATCAATTTAATTTTGTTTGGATTATGAACCGTTAGAGGGCGTTGTTGGCCAGAAAATATAGGATACACCCATAGACAGAAAAAGGGATACACCCAGGGATACTGTATGAGGAAATTTCAGTCAACTCAAATTTGTCGACATGCTTGAAATCAGATGGTCTGTTTTACAATCAGTATTGTATTGTTTCAGGGGGTACTGGCCTATGATAATGATATTCTTTTTAAAACAACATGAGCATACTGTACATTTTTAGTCTTCTCAGATGTGGATTTCTTTGGTAATATGACGCTTTTTCAGGCAACTTTTAAGTATTCTGAAATTTATTTTGATGATATATGGGCATGTGAAGGTCAGAACAATTGTGTTAGCCGCAGGCCACACACACACACACACTTCTTTACGGAACTAAACATAAAAAATACTATTGTACATCTGTGTTATTGACAGTCGTGGAGATAATTATTACATCCTTCCTTAGACACTTACAGAGCAGTGCAAACACTCATCTGAGGTGTCACTTTAATTTGTGGGTATAGTTTGACCTTTATTGGCACCTTCATTGGACCTTGATTAGATGCAACCAGGTGATGTCACTTTTTACAACAATGGCAGTTTACAAGTGAGAGGATGTTCTAATCTTTAAAAAAATAAATAAAGGGAGTGTTTTTACCTTACATTTATGTAGCTGATGCCAAGATCAATCTTATAAGGTCTATGCCTATGTCTTAGTAGCCAGGGATCACTTTAGGCCACACCAATTAAATTAGTTGGTTCTCGGATTTTTTCAACAAAAATATGAAGCGAGCGGGCGGAAAAAAAAAAGAAAAAAAAAAGTTCTGCTGGAAAAGCCAGGAGTGGAAATAAGAAATTTCAGAGAAATAAAACAAAGG
>JASCQY010000062.1:703032-714299 GCA_030264315.1 Sardinella tawilis
TTTATATATATATATATATATATATATATATATATATATATATATATATATAATATAGTAAAAAAAAAATCATCATTTCGATTCGATCATTTATTACCAAAGATTGACTATCCAATGACGAGCTTTCATATTTTACAGTTTATGTGCAAAAATGAGGCATTTGTTTGATCAGCTCTTGTATTGGCAGATGTTTTGCTCCAGATGTTTATTACCTGCTCTGGCTCTCTACCTGTTCCTGGAGCAGCTGTCTGCCTTCGTGCTGCCCGGTCGCCTGCGCATACGCAAAGTAAGGATCATAAGAGCAAACATTTACACCCTCCCTTGTACTCAAATCACTTCACACATTTCAGTCACAGCCACTTCCACACCCATAAACCGAATGTGTTAGAACCAGACCAGAAATAGAGGCAGCTTCTTTCCTGTTGCAATCACTCTTACAAACAACTGATCACTATCTAACACAGTTAAAACATTCTTCTTCAAATATACATTACTGTATTGTATGGCTATCAACACATCTTGTAATGTCTTACATCACTTTAACATTGTTTGTCTATTGCCTTGGCTGTATAATATGTCTATAAATAGTCTTAACTGTATGTAATATGTGCATTGTCTATTTACTGAATTGTTACCATCACGTTTCGTCCATATATGTCCAATACTTGGCTGGAACAAATGGGACCAGTTGTGATTCTGATTTTGAATTGTCTCATATCAGAGTGCAGAACGAATGGACCAGGAGCAGCTCTCCCCCCACTGGTCTGAACTCTCCGACCTCTCGGACCTTTTCCCAGTGGATGCAGGGGAGACGACGCAGGACTGGGGTTCTCGACACAACCAGATGACCCCCTTCTTGACTCCCCTGGAGCGGCTGCCTGCCTCACAGCAGACTAGTCGCAACCGCCGCAGACAAAAGCAGTAAGTGTTTAGAACCAAAAGGCAAATGATATGGAGCCGATATGTACATGTATGAATAGAGCCTAACTCTCCATCACCATCTCCGGTGCAGAGAACTGTCAATTTATATATACAGTATATATATATATATATGATATTATATATATATATATATAGAGAGAGAGAGAGATAGATAGATATTCATCAGATATTCTTTGACAAGTTAATGTAATGAGACAATTTTGCTGAACTTGGCACCTGGACTAAGGGTAAGGAATCCTTATTAAGGATATGTACCCTCCTCTGTCTTTTCCACAGCAAGCGGGTGAGTGCTCCCTTGGACTCCATTGGTGTCGGCCTCCTGTCCAGCCATCACAGTAGAAAGGTGAGAGCAACTCAGCATGGCTAAGGCCTACATAGGACGTGCTCCTTTCCAAAATGAGATATCTGTCAGCCATGAATTTTCTCTTAAGTATTTTGTTTTTATTTACATAGCAGGTAATGTCAATGAATCTGCATATTTTGATGGTTGTTTTGATTTTATTTATTTTTATATTTAATTATTACTTAATTAAATCAATCCATCTGCAGCATGACTAGTAATACCTGGAATACAAAACGTATAAAATCTAATTTATGAAACATTTGTATTTTGCAAAAGAGCTAATCACACACATGCATTTGCTTGGTAAAGCACTTTTCAGTTTTCAAGTGCAGGTAGTTAGATTTTTGTTTTCTCCAATCTTTGTTTCAGGATGAGCCAGCTGACGCCTGGGAACATAACTCTAAATGAACACTTCATACGAGCCTTCCATACTTCCACCTGCAGATAACACACTTGACTGTCAGATGTATATCTTGACTCATCTCTGTATTGTACATAATCTCAACTTAAATCTCATTAATATGTAAGTTATTTCTATTTATTTTCTACAATGCAACTTTGGCTCCCTCTGGTGGCTATGTAACAGCAGACAAGCACTAATGTGTGTGCTTACCAAAATGTAAAAACTGAATGTATGTTGTTTTTTTTTTTGTAAAGAAATGAAACGGTTAAACAAATTAAGCTCACAAATATGAGAAATAACACAGAAAAAAAATACAACACCTTATGAGCATCGAAAAGAAAGATTTATTTGTCTTATTATTTCCCAAGCTACTTTAAAGAAATAAGACGCCAAAAATATAACCTTTGCTTGGCTATCTGTTCTATTCTCACTCTTGTATGTACAGTCAATAGGACAAGGTATATATACACAGGGTTGCGGGGTGGTGGCTTTTGCAGATTCTAGTAAAACCACGATCCCACCTACAAACAAAACTGATATAAAAGAAAAACAAAACAAAAAAAACTTGATGGACTTAATGCCACAACACTCTTGAGTGCCATAAACTTTTACTTTTCACTGTACACGAGAGAAAAAAAAAATCTAGCCTCAAAACTAGCTTTAAGAAGAGACAACCCGTAGCATGAGGGGAGAAGGGCTTGGTGTGACTCTTAGGGAGGTGACTTAGCCAGTTCCTCAGACAAAATATTTAAAAAAACAAAACAAAACAAAATAAAACCTTCATCACAACCAACCATGCAGAGATTTAATGATGGACTAATGATGACCATGGGACGCCAATATCGCGCCCTGTCCTCTGTAACACAACACTGATTCTCCCACCCACAACCTGCTGAGCCTTCGCCTAAAACAATAAGGGACCAAACTGAGACAGCTTGCTTTGATGCAACTCCAGGTGAGAACTTCTAACCAGTGCAGTATTAAATAGCAGTCAATCATTCAGACTGCTTCGCCAATACAGAATGGAAAACAAACAAACAAACAAACAATCCAACTGAAGGCTCCTCTCTGAGAAGTTCCCACAGGCTTTACAAGTTGGTAAGTGCCATCCAAAGACTGGTATACAGGACAGTTATAACAGCTCAAAAAAGAAAAAAAGAAAAGTTAATAGAAGGTTGGTAAGCCAGTTCCATGTTAGCAGCTGCAACAGAAAAAAAAAACTCAAACACAGAACACCAAAACATGCTGATTTTTTTTTAGTACTGATTAAATACACTTCTGGAGAAATCACTGGTTCTCTTCCCTTTTAGTCAAGGGAACTTACGAATGCAAACAAATGGTTCGCTAATGGTAGGAGAATCTCGAGGGGTCTGCGTACACCTCAAACAACTTCTGACATTTAATGAAAACCCTCCACATAACCATGTACAACTTCCCTTTTGTGCACTTGCAATTTACCACCGGTGCCGATGAGCATCCGTGGCAACCCTTGTCCACTCCTCCATATTAAGACAGACATGTGATCCTACTGACAAATGAAAGAAGGCATCATCAGAAACCTGAATTGGCATTTACCCAGAAGGACGTGTGGCGAAACCTAGCCACACAATGACACCTAAAGGCTGTCACGACTACTTTTAGGACCAGGGTGAGCTATTAGTGCATAACAAAACAGTTGTGTCATTGAGCCATTTGACAAAGGATGGAAAACGAGCTGCAAACAGTATTTTATAACCAAGTATTTGTAACCAAGTCCAAAAAAGATTTCTGTGCGCTGAAGTCCTAATTTTGCATGTGAAAAAAGAAGTCAACTTCATTTGCTTACAGGCAGGACAGTGATTGTCTTATCTGGATGTTTACCTAAAGTGATTTTTTTTCTCTTAGTCTTCAAGTTGTCAGCCAGGGACCAATTCAGGGTTACCAACCAGTTGAATTTATCCAAAACAAAAAACAAAAACAAAACAAAAAAAAACATTCCCCTTCTAACAAGGTTTTCAATGCAGTCAAACTTCCATATTCAAGACATTCTCCACACTTAAATATTTAGGGGTCTTTCTTGTGTCCAGACCTTCGACAGTCCCTGCACTTGTGGCAGTAAAAGATGTCTGGTACGTTCGACTTCTTGATCTTCGCACAAGAGAGGTGTACCCACACACCACACTGGTTGCACTCAATCATGGGCCGCCCTGCAAAAGGCTTTCCGCAATAGCAGGTAATCAAGTCCCAGGAGTCATCACCTGCAAGAACAGAGAAACAGACATTGACCATCTGAATAAAGACTTATGAACAGTCTGGGCTATAACAGGGTTCCCACCTATCGTCAAAGACAAACTTCCCCAAAATGTAATATCCATGACACCTCACAACATACCAACACACTGAACTCTGCATTTGATGCCACAGGTGTAGTAACAACAATGTTCAAGAAGAAGAATGATCAAAGCTTGTGGCAAAATAAACATACATCATATCTTGTGGTCCAACTCCTACCCAAGCTCCTCACTGACATTGAAATTTCACAACTTCTCCTAAATTTCATGAAATTCTGAAAAGATCTACAGGAAATCAACCCATATCACTGTTGCTTGAACTCAGAGAGCTGTCAACTGAATTTGGTACAAAATAGAAAGAATTTATGAACTGGCAACTAACCCTAACAAAATGAGTCTGTCTTTTCCGTTCCCCTTCCTAATGACAGTACTCAGTAACTATCAGAGCAAAATGGACATGGGCTGATTTATGTTTTGACTTTTCCTTGAACTAAAAATTTACTGACTTTTCCGGTTACTGAAGCCAGTGGCTTTTCCCTGCTGTGGCAGGAAAAAGGGGAAAAAAAGGCAATCACTCCTCATCACTACTCACCAGACTCTACCATAATATCTTCATCCGCAATCCACGTCTCGCCCTCGCTCGAGCTCATCTCTGCGTCTCTCTCCGCCTTGGCCATCCCTCCGGGCATGGACGTCGGTGCCCTTCCTCTTTCGGTCAGATCTGGCCGCTGACTACGGGCCTCTCCCAGCCCTTGCTCTGAGTCTGTCTCGCTCTGCGGCGGGCTCTTTATTTTCTTCAGGGCCTTGGGCTGCTTTGGGTTACGGCTGCGCTTGATGCGGGCGCGCTTCTCCGCGCCGCTGCCACTACTCTCTGGCCCTCCTCCTCCGCTCCCACTTCCGCCCGACATGCGCTTCAGCTTCTTTTCTTTCTTACGTTCGGCCACCTTGCCCGTTGGCATGTGGCTCTCATAAAGCGAGTCCTTCAGACGCATTTTATCGAGCAGGGTGCTGTCAGAGGGCAGGCGGCGCATGCTCTTGCTGGAGCCCTTGCTGGAGCGTGCCTTCCTCACGAACGTGTGGATGGTGTGTAAATCGGAGGAGCCCTCCCGCCAGCTGCTGCCTAGTGCTGTGCTCCCTCCTTCGCCTGACGCTCCAGAGCTGTGTGGGGAGCTGGAGGAGGTTGGCGACCAGGAGCTCTCCTGAGACAACATGAAAACAACACAGAGCGGTTCAGGGAAAATCAAGATAAAAACAAGAAAGAATATCATGATAAATAGTACTGCATGTTTCTGATCTCTTACCTCTTTAGGAGAGGGGATATAGCCTGCATAAGCAAGCACAAAGCTGCAGAACTTGTTGAAGTCCTCTACCGTCCTCTTTCTCCTCTCTGGAGGCTTCAAAGGGAAAAATTATGTTACTTTTTCGCAGGACTATTTAATGAAATTACTTCTTAAGAGTGTCATGCAACATTTAGACTTACCAGAGGCTCTGACTTGCATTTCAGTAATGAATCTGTCACAGAAACAAAAGCAGGGCATTTAACAAGTCATGTAAAATTGCAACAGAGACCCCAGTTCCAACCCAGAATGAGAAGAACCTAACCTTTCTTCACATACACATGACAATAAGTACAAATTCACATAACATTAGGTGGCTGGGAGCAGGCAAAGCGTGCAGATCAGCATCTGACATTATCCTGCGTCTAGGCGACCGTATGGAAACACATGATCAAATTCAACGATTCAGAGGGTTTGGCAAATAAAATATATCCGATATGAACTAAAATTTTGATAAATGTAAAAACCACGACAATTCGGAAAACAACTGTCACTGCATAGCGTAATAATTTGATCAAATTACGGTATAAGAAACCAAATGTTTAAGGCTTAGCAAGCTAGCAGATTGCGTGGTACGAGATAAGCATTGTCAGCTTTACTCGTCATGACTGCTAAGCAGGGATACTTGCAATCCCCACAAAATACTTTCTACACGTTCAACTTAAATTCACATCTACGACTAAAATGATGTTTATCGCAAGGTATTTGCGCAATAGAGAAAAAGCTAAATTAAGGCACCACATGCGAACACTCCATAATGTTACCTAGCAGGCTAACTTAGCAGCATAGCTTTGCATAGACACAACGTTAGATTTACTGAGCATGTCCGGACAGATTTTCAACTGGTACGTTACCTAACAATCTTACAGATCAGCACAAAGATATCTTAGTCGTTGAAATTACAAACTTGATTTGATTCGAGCCAACAGGACCACCAAATATTAATAAAATACAACCAAATTTAAGCCATAAAGCAAGTCTACATAAGGTTAAGATAGGGTTAGCCAATTTCAAAACGCAGCCAAGTGCGCCTGAGGTTAGCGACAGCTACCATTGATGACATTGGTCGGAAAACATATTTTCCATGAGCCGATTTCATACCAATATCCATTTGGCTATGATATGGTTGCTGACATAACTTTTTGGATGTTCCTGTCATTTGACAACCGAAGTTATCGTTAGCTCTAAGATATGTTACTTCAGTAGGCGCTATGCAAATGTAAAACACGTTTGCTGCTAGCATAGTTAGCGTTAGCCAACACGACTTTTTCGACCAGTTGATTTCACATGCCAAGTCTTTTAATTTCACAAAACAAAGCTATCGAAAACACATTCCTTTCCGGAGGAGCGTATATTACTTGTCTCAAATGCAAATATGTTTATATTAGCCAAGAAACATGGGGTAGATCGAGATGTTGTCACACATTCGTTACATTTGAATGGCAAACTGTTGCGTTGTTTCCACCGTTCAGCTAACTGTAACCATATTAGCCATGCTAAAAAGAAGCTAGATGGATAGCTAGCAAGAAACTAAGGACTGGTTAGCCAACAAGGCACCAAACATTTATAGACACAGGGTTTGATAGCTGTACAGCTGTACAGTATTTATTTTTATAGCAGGAACTCCCCGTGTTTGAATAGTGTTAAGTCTGGATCTACATTTGTTCAGTAGCATTACAACTAATTACGTTATGAGCTAGATGACATCAGTTACCAGTCCAAGTTCTCACTAACAAGATTTGTATCGTATAGCTGCATAGACAAGCTAACGCGTAACGTTAGCTTGTTGGCCTTTCGTTGCATAGCAAGCGAGTCAAACATCGTTATCAAATGAACAGCACAAGATGCATTCAATCACAATTATTATAATAAAACAACAGATTAAGTCACATACCTTGATGGTCAGACATAATTTCGAGCATTGTCGCCTCATCAACGAGGGCACAAGGATCTTTTGGCACCAGCCAGTGTCTTCGCAATTCACCCGGCTTGGTGGGAGCAACCCCCGGCCGGGGAGAAAAACTTAACTAGCTTCAGTTCTTCGGTTGAATCTAATATGCGCTAACTTTACAGCACTCAGATGGTTAATCTTTGCTTTAGTTTCTTCTCCACTTCGAAATCGCCAACTTGCAACTACACCCTTTGCTAACTTGCTAGCATATCAGCTAATAATTTCTTCGTCACAGTGTTGCATAAATAATCCTGCCGAGATAGTTTGGTTGCTAGCTTACTGATCAGCGTAGTTTACAGAAGAAGTCACATCGATAATCGTTCGTGACATCTGACCGATAAATAACAAACGACTAAAGAAATAGAATTCAAAGTATTCAATTTCGTAAACGTGACCTGAAGGCTACGAGTTACAAAGTTCTTCGAAAATACGTCTGCGTGTCGTCTTCAGCGCGCTTCACGCAAACCATTACCGATGTCACTGCTCTGCAGAAGAGGGCCCTTGTGGTTCCTGCCACCAGGCATCTCGGAAGTGTGTTGTGGGAGTTGTAGTTCAGTGACGTTACATCTTATAACACTCTTCAGGGTAGTGGTAAGACAAAAACTACATTATCCATGTTATTATCGACTGATGCATTTAGCATCTCCATGAGGCATAAGGTTAGCATAAGCAACGTTAATTAAGGGCTCTACAAAGTATCTTGTGACAGGCATTGTATAAACTGTAAAATATTTTATTCAAACACCTTTTATACATTGCCTATGGGAAACATCTACTTACAGACAGACTTAGTTTTGGAACAGACAGTCATTGATGTATTAGTGGCATAGTTAGCTGGCAAGGTAGCTAGCATCATCAACCACAAAAATGTTGTTGGACGTTGTACAAGGAGCCGATGCGGGAGCTCTCATCATTTTTCTAGGTAACTGTTAAATAACAACTGTTGTTATTCACAGCTGTCTTTCTCTATACCGAAACATTATGCACACTAACCCGCGATGCAATTTAGCAGCTAGGCATCCTGTTAGGGCTAACAAACCACCGGTATTACTATTGTCGTCCACTGTGCAATGGTACACGCTTCATTTACTTTAGGGCCATCTCACAGAAAATGTACTTTTTGTCAGGTCTATAACACAAAAAGTAATTTTTGAGTATAACTGCCCTTTGTTTATTTTTGTAATGAATCGGTCAAAACGTATTATGTTCTTACAGAAAGCATGTGAGAGGACGTAACGTTAGTCTATGTTCATATCTTCAGACACTGTCAGTCTTTCTGGGCGCTGTCTTCTGAAGGGATATATCAATTATGCACTTAAACGGTAAGCTCTGATTCAAATGTTTTCATCTATTAACTCAATCAACTCTTTTAGCGGTATGTGTGTTCAAAGTGTTGTTTTGCTCCAGGGAAGACGTGGTTCACTTACTAGAGCTGGAAGTGAGCGAGGAGGAAATGCGTGTTGGCTTGGACACACAGTGTGGCCGAAGGTAACATTGTTGGCCCCTTATGTGGTAGCTTGAACTTACACTGCCTCCGGTCTATTTTGTTTACACGTTGTTGATTACACATTTTCGTTGTCATACATTTACTTGTTAATATTTCTGTAAAGGATGCATTTCCATGGTGGATTTGCAGACCCTTTGGGCTGGATGAAGCGCTCATCATTTACCGTGCATCAGTTCATCTCAAGTGACATAGCAACCCTACTTACACCAACACAGCAATCCAAACCTGCAGTATTGGTCATAGACTCACTATCTTGGCTTCTGAGACACCATGATCCTGTAGTTATCTGCAGAAGGTTGCAAGACATAAAAAGAGGTATGGATAGTCTTGCAGTGTTTTTTTCATTTGCCATCTTTAGCATTTAATATTCAGTCTCATGATTAAGAACACACACCCTTGAAATGCACTACACATCAGACTCATTTTTATATATAATCTAATTGCTATGCCTATATTGAATGGGCATATTTCTCTGCCCATATAATTCTATTATGGTACAGAGGAATCACAAGAGCATGGCTACTAGTGATGTGTGGGGCAAGGATTTAAAAAAAAAAATTAAAGATATTTTTGTGGGCTTCTTACCTTTAATGTGATGGGACAGCTGAAGAGTGACAGGAAGTGAGTAGGTAGGAGAGAGAGATGGGGAGGGATCGGGAAATGACCTCAGGCTGGAATTGAACTTGGGTCTCAGGAGCTACTGCGCCCCCGACACACACACACATTTTTAACTCAACCTGACTCCCGCTAAACCCGCTAAAATGGAGAGAGAGGAAAAAAGAAACCAATAAGTCTACATTGTGGTCAGAGCATGCAGCGGTGACTGACCGGTTGATCATCAAGGCAGTGCAGGTAGATTGCCGAAACATCCCAAGACAATATGCTCTTCAGATGTCTCATTTCTCCTAAATTTGACTATGTCATAATATGCAGGCTGTTATTTTCCCTATACACCAATTTTTGATGGGTGGCTATGTAACGTGTGTTCAAGACAGAGCGGGGAAGAGGCAAGGAGAACATTTTTATCCTCATACAAAAAACAAACCAGTGATGCATATAAGAAGATGATGCATACAGCATAACTGGAATAGGTCAAATTATTGAGATTTTGACCCAACCCGTCCACAACCTGCATTTTCTTCCTAAAAAAAAACAACCCACACCACCCGACCCGCGGGCTATGGATCGACCCACACATCACTAATGGCTACATTTATTATCCAGACTGACAGAAAAAGCAAACATCTGAAATAGAAAGTCTGAAGCTCTTTAATGGAGACTAGAAGGACCTTGCAGAGATCCGCTAAAAGAAGATTAATAATGTATTGATATCTCTATGTACCGAGTGACATTTTTTTCCCATTATGACAATCACCAGGGGGAGCTGTTAAAACAATCATAGGGCTGCTTCACTCTGACCTGCACCAAACTAGTGTGGTGGGATGTGTGTGCCACCTGGCTACTACAGTTATCTCTCTGGCACCTGGCAGCAAGGGTCCGTGGGCCGTTGCCAAGACGACAAAACGTTCAAAGTCAGGAAAAGTTTTTCAAGAGGTCAGAATTACAATTATTTGTATTTGTCTGTTTGCTTGCAAGTAACTAATTGCCTGACAACCATGTTAGATGTCTTAACGAATTACATTTCTTAAACTGGTGATAATAGTACTTTTTTGCATTTTGTCTGATCTTAAATAACAGTTTGATCATTATTGTGTGTCATTCTGTAATCAGGAAGAACTCTTTAGTGTCCAGGAGGATCTGACAGTCACTGTGCACAGTAAAGTCAGTCACACTGTACAAACGCAGGCAGACCCTGACTCTGAGGTAAAATATGAATACAAGTTGATGCTGTTTGTAATTCCACCAGTGATTTAATGTCCTATTACTGATTAATGTCCAGTAACTGATTAAGCTGAAGTGGTTGTCTTCTGCGTTCTTCTAGCAGGCTGATCCAGCAGCGAACCTTACCTTTAACCTACATCTATCAGAAACCGAGCGAGTGGCTAAAGAGAAAGTGGCCTTACCTTTTGTCTTCAGTCAAGAAAAGTAAGGGAATTGCCAATATTGTGTCTGTTTCTTGGTTTCATAAAGATGATATGGCCAACTGCTGATGTGCAACAATTAATATCGCAGTATGCCCCATTGATGTTTTATACCCAAGTGTCCCACTAATGGAAATGCTTTTGTTTTGTTTTTGTTTTTTTATAAACAGGAAGACTGCTCTACTCAATCCAGGACAAGGTGCAGGGCGAATTCTGTATGAACCAGATGAAAATGATGACTTTGACCAAGAAGATCCGGATGAGGACCTTGATGTCTGAAGATAAGGATTGCGAAAAACAATGTTCTTATATTTCAAATACAAATTTCACTCGGCAAGGGCATGCATTTTTGTTGATGATTTTACCATTAATGGCTGTCGCTGAAGACCCCTTTGTACGGAGCCCTGCTAGGGTCATGTTGGTGAATATTTCTGAACCGCACTTTTGCGTTCCCTCGCAATAGTTTTGCGTT
>JASCQY010000062.1:735752-749968 GCA_030264315.1 Sardinella tawilis
CTACAGGGCAAACATCGCCTATGCAGTCTACAATGTGTGTGTGTGTGTGTGTGTGTGTGTGTGTGTGTGTGTGTGTGTGTGTGTGTGTGATTTTGTGTGTCCATGTGTGTGTATGCTTGAGAAACCCTGAAAAGCAGGTGTGTGAGTGTGTGCAGTCTGTAAATGCATTGTCTTTTGCTGTAGATAGACACTCCAGTTACAGCTCTACCAGTCGGACCAGCCAGGCTTGAGGCACTGGTTTCTTCTGCCTCACTCTCTCCCTCTGCAGAGTAGGCTGTGCTACTGGCATATGTGCCTAGTGACATATTTCTGCTCTTGCACAACACAACTATTAATGTATTTAACTATAGGCTATTTTAAAAAAAACATTTTAAAGCCAGGAGGCAAAACATTTGCTCACGGCGTTTAGGCCTACCATCTTCTGGATAAATGGGTCGGCCTCGTCGCAGGGAAAAAAATAGGCTACTGGCTACCGGCATGAGATCTAATAAATAGAGTATCGGTTTACCTAGTAGCCATGGGATGGGCCGATATGCATTACCGTTAGGCCTACTACGTCGATCTATTTAACTTGAGTGAATGGGAGACTACGCCCTTTGATTCAAGTTCGTGCCTGCGCGCCCACCTTTACGAAGGTTTGGGGACTGAACCCAGCGGGGCGTGGCGACAGCAATCGATCGGTGTAGCGGACAAAACGTCCCAATCTATTGAAAGCCTAGCCTAAAAACAACGGCTCTGGTGACAGCATTCATTCTGGTTCATTATATATATTTTAAAGTCGCTCAGTCTCAGAGAAACATGGCTTGATAGGCTACGTCTGCCCCTTTAGTGCCGTCTAATCTGTAACGCTAGCTATTTGCTCACCCCTCCCTTTATCTACACCTGGACTGTGCTCTCAGTCACAATGGGACAATAGCGGCTATAAACTGGGGTTTATGTTCAGGGGTTTGTCATTAATTTCATGAATAAATATTTTTAGGCTATCCTAAACTAAATAAATGAGTCGTTTGTAATGTTGCAGAGATAAGGTAGCCTATATTTAAATATTTTATATGTCCTTGAACATTAAGGAACAAATTTGACTTATTCTGCTGTTAACAGTTTGGTATTTTCCTGTTCAAATAGCCTACTAACTAACACTTTCAGAATGCCAAAAGGTTGGTTAAGTTTATTTTGTGGTAATGTAGCCTATCCAAATGATCATCGTCTACAACGACTGCCTGCTGAGGTGATCAAAACATTAAGACAGAAGGCTCAACAGTGGCTACTTTTCGAACAGCAGTAAACATCTGACACGCGCACTAACTGGCTAGACGCAAGAAAATAGGATTAAAACAATGGATGTGTTTATCTGTCCATATGCATATAAAGGCAAGGAGCACCAGGAGAGCTTAAACACAAGCAGGCCGTGCCCTGTTTACTAAAGGTGTAGCGGGAAGGGGAGCAAAAGCGGTAGAGTCCGTTATTTCCTTCCCTGCACTAAACATTAACCAAGTCGAGTCAAACGCGAATCTGGTGCTTGTAGTCTCAACTCTGCTTTTGTCCCTTCAAATCTTCGTTTTTTCCCCTCACTAATCAATACTGATGTCGTGATTGCATTTGAGTTATAAAGTCAACAGTAGCCTAAATGCAATTTCAGAATATTTCCCAAAATAGGCTAATAGCCTATTAATGTATAACATTAATTAAAATAAAAATATATCATAAAAGACTGGACACCATGTACCGTGTCTATTATCACGAAAAATAAATAAAAAATAGTGGACCTACACATTCCCCTTACAGCGTTTAATAAGCTATCATACAATTTAACCTATCAATTCGATAGACTAGTGCGTATTCGATTATGCCTGATGACGCTTAGATCTACACAAAACTAGCTGCATAATTAAGCAAAGACATATTCGAAACAAAATATAAATGATTCAAAAGCTTGAAATTATTACTTTTGAAATAATATAGCAACAACTTCGGTAATAACTTTGCTATTTGCTGCTATTGGCATAGCTGACATGATATGGCCAACCCCAAAATGCACCAATATTCTCCCACAATAACCTATTGACGCACAGGTCAATAGGAATAAAACTTTTTAAAGTAATAACTATGCCAACGCACCAATGGATGGTTCTGCAATAAACAGGGGACTATTCCGTTAGGTGACCATGCGCGTTATCTGACACCAGAGTTTGCTACACTACTTTGCATATGCCTCAGCCTTTTTCTGATAATACCGAAGATAACATTTGCCACACATTTAGGCGTTTTGAGGTTTGATAGGCCTATTGGTCAGGACGCATATTATTATGTCACCTTGGTAGTCAGATTTTTAGAAAATTATCCTACTCTCAAAACGGTTATCAGAAGTCGTCTTAAATAAGTCTGTAACTAAAAACAATCTTTGGCAAACATGTTGCTTAGACGAGTAGCCTATAATTGAGGCGACAATGTTGCAACCAACGGGTCTCAAGTTATAAGGAAGCCATTTGGGTCTGAAGGTCAACTTAAAGGGTTGTAACAGCTCCCTCGTTTTCATAACTCATTTTATGTAAGTCACAATAGATAATATAAATTACAATCATTATAATTATGAAGTTACAAATAACGTTATGTAGACTTAGAGATAGTGAAAACTACTAACTACGTAGCACTAAAAAATGGAAACAAGTTCAATAATCTTATATCAGCGTGGCTAAGGCAAATTTGTTACATGCAACTAGTTGAATTTTTTTTTGTTGTTGTTGCTGCAATGTGATCTGCAGGCCCACAGAAAAATATATATATCTGGTTTGACCACGTTTGTTTGTTTCATCTTTCTCCCACCATTATGCGTAAAATAGGTTTCCATCACATCTCTCACCTGGAATATAGATATCCCCGCGCTCATGGTCGGGCAATTCGCTCCAGTTCCGTTTACACGGAGAAACACTCGACTTTTTCACGAGGAAGGCTCGGGGCATGTCTACTCCTGGACACCCGTTATCTCCACGAGCTCACTATGGTAGGTCACTATTAAGAGGGAAAGTAAAGAGTCGACTAGGCTATATTCGTAAGTTAACCGATGAAAAGTGGTGAGAAGTCTTCAGTCGCATAAGCTATAACTAATTCCACTCTCGACGAACTCCTTTTCCGCTCTCTTCAAAGTTAGGCTATACCTACGCAGGTACTCTGTCCTCTCCCACTTCACCGTTTTCCAGACTTGCTCACGCTCCTTCGACTAATAGTGCTTCCCCCAAAGCTTAGCGGTTGTATAGCAAAGGTGCCTCTCAGGTTAGGTCAGGTAGGTCTTCGACCTCAAAATAGTAAGAATTGAGTGGATGCTGGATAAAAATTCCGTGTCATATACACTCAAAGACAAGACGAATTCAAAGGTTGACCGAGGCGCAGGTACTCATTTCAGCAGGAACAGGTAACAGCGCGCATGCGTCTGGAAATAACGGTGACAACAAACCTGATCCAGGGTGCTCTACGTTTTACCTGTTCGACCGGTTTTCTTTTCTTTCCGTTCCCGTCTTTACCTCTCCGCGTCATGAACAAGGGTTAGACCGAGACACGCTATTGGAAATAAAACGGTTAGATACATTTTTAGTAAGTTCTTTTTCGACATTTGATTCTACTGTAACGTTATACAAGATGAACACAGAGCTGTGTTTGCAGCAGGCATGCTTGGACAGTAGCCGAGCCTTTGTCATCAGTGTAGGTTATTAGACCTAGACAAGTTATTTGGACTGTTTCGAAGACGGAATATAGGCCTACACTTATTTAAGTATTCAGGCCAAACATCAGACCATAACATTTACACATATACATGACCAAATTAAGGACTTTACTTTACAGGCTACCAGTGCTCAATTGGAAAATGAAAATAAACCTGCTTCTGATGGAGGAGATTCCCTCTATGGGTGTGTAATCTAGGCCTACTGGTTCAGCCTGTGTGATTGGCATGATTGTAGACAAGAAGCAAGGCATCAGAAATGAAACTACTTTGTGAAACCTAACATTCAGTTGCATCAAAATCTCAGCAGATCAAAGCAGTGTTTACATACATTAATGAAATCACTTCATCAGTCATTTGTTGTTGTCTTTTTAATTACCCTAACATGCCACACCCGGTTCCCCTGGGACAGGCTTCACTGTCCTGTCCTTTCAGTTGCCCCCTTGGCACTAAAACTACTCCCCCACCTTATGTTGTCTGCTTGTGTGCCCTAATTCCAGGTGAGGTTAGTATGGATCAATATTGGCTAGATACATTTCACAGTCTAACTATGGTCTGAAATAACCTTTCTGTATGATAACAATAAAACAGCATAAGAGTTATTGAAGTATAGGAATTCTCTGTCAGATGTCTATTGTAAACCAAGAGCATTATGTGGAATAAAAACTAATCACAAATCTCTGTTTAAAACTTCAAAACCACACTAAAAGCAATTCTCTCTCTCTCTCTCTTTTTCTTCATATATATTAAACCGTATAATGATTAGCTTAATAAATATCCTTCATTGAGTTTTTTTTTAACAGGGAAGTAGAGATAGGGGCAAAAACTGTTTAAAAAGGGGCTGGCTGATTCAGACAGGACGAGGAAAATGAAGAGCATCTAATTCGAGAGATGGAGGGAGTAGCGTGCTTAGAATGAACGGTATGTTGCTTGGGCTGTTGGTGTGGTTGGGGCAGTATATCTACCCAGTATTAGGCCTACTCTCTCCTTTTCAATGACATTTCCTCACTCAACAAATTCATTCTATAAACCCAGTAAGCTGTTCAGCAAATTCACATTATTGGCTTCATTCATGTTATGTAAATGCCTATTTTTCACATTTGTCCACACATATATAAACAGGACAAACAAATCTATTAGATGTATTGATTTCTTTCATTTCTTTTTCTGTTTTTTTTCTGTTCCCTAATGATTTTTCAGACTAATGAATTTCACTCCAAGAACACTGAAGTCACACACTCACACACACACAGACACACGCATGCATGCACACGCACACACACACCTTCTCATAGTTTTTAAAATAACCTCTTAATTTTGAGACAAAGGAAGACTTTGAAGCAACCTGAAGCATTTTTTTTCCAACAAGCAGACTAACCCAATGCTCCTGCTTCCCCCTCTAAATTTAATCAATCATCTCTGTCAGAAAATTCAAAGCTATGAGGCAAGAACTGTTCTGTGTCTGGGGACTCACGTTATATGGTAACCCATGAAAATGTGATGCATGGTATTTCTAAATCATTTTAAATAAAGTTGTTTGTCTCAAACATAATTGTTCATCGCCTTGCTCTTCCACATTCCTATGTTTGTACAATTAAAAAGGTCATGTGTATTAGGCCAAAGCAGGACTATGTTTATTCATAGTAGGTTTTGTGGTGCAGTTTTTTTCGGTTAAGTTGTAAGAGGAGGATTGGTCCACATTTGCCTTTTCGGTTCGCAATGATACCCAGAGGCTACACAGTGGCCTCGCAGCACACACCCTGGATAGAAATTTCCGCATGCATCTAGTTGTTATCATACCTGTTAATCTTGTTACTTTGTGGTAAAATGGCACTGAACGGTTCTATTAGATAGGTTTATTGCTAAGATCCTTCCGTTTTCCTACTCATCCGTGCAATCAGACAATAATTAAGGCTACAATGAAAAAAAAAATCCTCTCCCAAACACTAAGAAACCAAAAACATTTCGAAAAGTATAACAGTTTTGTTTGGGCCTATGTGCCTCATCCAAACACCGTTGCAACAGCTCAGTTGCCACCTAGGGGAGATTTAAAACGATGTCGTAAGGAGAAATACCGTCGACAGTTACTCCAAACATGCCGAGACAAGTATCGTTTGCAGAGCTAGAATACCGTTAGGATTTTAGTGTGGTTAGGAAGGGCTGTAGCGGTGCAGAAAGTAGACTGACTCTATTATTGAAGTGGAAAGAACATTCCTTTGAACTACTCAGAACTTTTGCAGTGTGTCAATAAGTTGTTTACCTAGTTGTTTATGGTGTTGAGACGGTGATATAGCTCTACGTGATAAATGTGATATTTTTGAGTAGACTGACACAGAGAGTGGTGTGGTGAAGTGAAATATCTGGATTTTACGCACACACATAGCATGCGCGTCCACACCCCCGAAACACATACAGAGAGAGAGAGAGAGAGAGAGAGAGAGTGCTCCTGCTCTCTAGTGGACAGAAAATTTATTTGGCTACCTCCTTACAAGGTTGGAAAAAATAGTAAAAAGAGGTAGGTATAATTTTCAGACTTTCTATACTTTGATAGTCAGTGCACAAAGCTAGGCTTTAGTACAATGGAAAAGATGTGCACTGTAAGACACTTATGAATGAATAAACTTATGAGCATTATACTGTACACACTTTAGAAAAAAGAGATGTAACGCACACTATACTGTACATTATACTGTATGTACAAACATTTAGATATTCAGTCTGTAAGACCCAACAAATATGTTACATCATGCAAAAGATAAAAAAAACATGAAAAACCTATGGAAGTCCAATGGTTACTAAAGCTAGAAGTGCACAGTTGATTTTGCCATGGGAACAGATTACTCAAGAGAAAGACTGATAATGTTACAATTTGCTGGTTGAGAGTAGTCCAAAAACTAGAAATCTACAAAAACCAGTTCAGTGTCCCATCCATTACCACAAAGCTTTGCAAAACAGCTGTCTAACCCTTGCAATTATATTCTAAGTAGGTACATACATCACACACACATGACCAAATCCATATTTCATACAACTGTGGGCACACCCATGTACACACACACTGCCCATGTCGAAAATGACATGTAATGCTACGTACTGCAGACAACTTGTAGGAGGGGCCTACCATTGTCACATTTTTTAAATATAGGCTACTGAGAAGAAGTGTGGTCATTTTACTATTTTATATGAACTATTTTTACTAATAAAACAGAGCCCTCATTTTATGTTTATATTTATTTGTACTTGGCAGACGTTTTTATCCAAAGCGACATACTATACTATACAGTATAGCGAGGCTATACAAAAAAAAAAAAAAAAAAAACTTTATTAAAAACAAAAAGTACTTGGCTAAATTTTTTTTAAGTTAACAACTTAATAAAATGAGCACATAGGTCAAACAAGCACATGTGCTCTTGATACAAAATGGCACCTGTCATGTTTCACACAGTACTGTAAGTAGTAAGGCAGTATGGCATTTCAGAGACAGCTACTTAGTCTGTCTGTACAGGGGTGATGATAAGGGGTGCTTCATTTTTGCCTGACTTATTGGTACAAGGGCTGAAAAAGGGATGGATGGTTTCACAGAAGGTGTCTAGAAAGGTGTAAATGTGTAGCCGTGCTTCCACATTATAGAAGGACACCTGACCCTTTTCATAGTCCAGAAACACCCCGATCTTTTGAGGCGGTTGGGCGACAGGTAGGTTGGTGGAAGGCTCTGTGCGGAAGGCGTAGTTGGTCTTGTCTCTCAGGCTGAGAAACCAGTATCCGTTGCTGGGGTTGACCGTAATTTTGCCTTTTCTGTTAATGGAGTGGCTGGCCACACCAACGTCCCAGTCGGTTTTACTCCCCACCTCCACTTCCCAGTAGTGGCGTCCGGAGACAAAGCCCTCTTGGCCCAGGACACACACCACGCGGTCAAACCGCTCTGGGTTGTCCGGAAGTGACTGGTGTCGGTCACCGCACTTCACCCTCTTCCGATCGTCTGAGAGGATGAGTCGAGGATGGGCAGTGCTCGAGTCCAGAGAGATGTCCTCTGTCAGGAGGGAGAGCAATGAAAGAAAGAGTGAGCTAGGATCATGCTCAGTTCCTGATGCCTTTAATGACACACTAAAGATAGTATTATTCATAAAATCAGAAAATAAAAACATTTTTTATGATTTTATTTCTCAAGTTAAATGTACAGTATGCACATTTGTAATGCTTGTAATGTAAACATATTGACTGATTCCCAGTGTCCACATTAACCCTAAGCGCTGAGCATAAAAAAATTGATACAATATAGACTGAATAGTAGCAATCTGGCAGCTGAAGTTAACTGAATGGGGCATAAGAAAATGAAACTGAATGAGAGTTTCTGTGCCCCAGTCAGTTAGTGTAAACTACCAGTTCACTATTCAGTTTGTGTTGTATCAAATTTTCTCATTTTTTTCCCTATGAACAGCACTTGGTGACCTTGAGCAACACGGGTATGGAGTGATTCACACCGGATTTCTGGTCTGATTAACTGGCATGAACCAGCCAATTATGTCAGTCATCATCAGTCTTCAAGGTGTTCAGGTTTTAGGGCGTATTGGGCATATTGGAATTTAACCTGTGACTCATCATGGCTGATTGCTACACATTTTCCTGTCATGACTGTGCACAAATTCTTCACACCTGCATAGTCCTGTATCCTCTTCTGTTCTGGAACAAAGACAAGCATAGTCAATGTGGGCCTTAAGACTGTAAATTTAAAGCAATAATCCGGAATCCATCAACCTATAACCGCTGTTTGTGACTGCTGAGTGCTGTGAGTTGGCCATGCAAGAATGTAGACCAAATAGCGAAATGGCAGCCAATGCTAATTAATGAGGTGAAAAAAAAAAATGTTTTCTTTTTCTGTGCCTCCTTCAACAAACTGTAGGTCGTTCTACTTGCTGATAGCACTTGGCAACCAGAAAGAACAGTTATGGGCTGATCGACTTTTTATTAAGCTAAGTTAATTACAAATGGTACTTACTTGGTTGGGACTTCATCAAGGAGCCTTCCATATGATTCTGGAAACCTATGAAAAATTTAACAACAGACAGATCAAAAAGACCCATCTCATCTGTCATAGAATGGGCCTGAACAGCAAATAAAACATGCCAAGGGATTACCATTTAAACTAGGCCTATATCCGGGATATTTATAGTATACCATCCCTAGTTTTTAACTTTTTAACTTTTATTTATTTACCCCCCCTGTTTTTTTCTGAAAGAAAATCATTTTCTTTCAGTACGCTACAAGATGGGTTTTCCCAAACTAATCTGAACTGTAATAATATGTGAAATTAATTGAATTACTCAATTGAACACAAGGGGGCACTGCAACCCATGGCTCTACTAAAAAGGTGGATGTTCAGCAATACATCTTTGGTAGGTTTCACCTCTACCTGTGGAGTATATACTGTATAGTTTCTTAGTGTGCATTGTGTCTCTTTGAACTCAAGACTAAATTACAGTAGGCCTGTGGCGTTCCCATTTTGAACGAAGGAATGATAGTGTTTGTGTAGTGGTATTAAAAATAACTAAAAATGTATGCCAAATATTACGTATTAAACTGCCTATATTGACCATGGCAGACTAAAGAGCCTAATCTTAAAGGTGGGCAATGTGGAATGTTTAAAGCTATACTAAAGAGGTTCAATCTGTTTGCTAACCTATTACGACAAGCACCATTCTAAAATCAAAGCTCAAACATCTGTGGGCATGGTTTACAATGTAACAGACAACACAACCAGAACCATGTTAAAATTAGTACCTTATAATAGCCAGACGAGACAAAACAATCTGACTATTTTTGTCATTTATGTGTAGCCTACCTCTTGCAGTAATATAGTATCTTAGGGCCAGACAAAACCTGCAGAAGGTACAGTACTTGCTGATGTGAGTATTACTGGATATTGTTGTCGTGTGGTTGTCATGTAGGCTACTGTACTGTATGTGTATCTCTTGCAGTGATGGAGGCATCTTCTCACATAATTCAGTCTCCTGTACTACTTACCGACTTCTGGAAGTTTCTGTAACTCGTCCTGGAAGCGCAGCAGCAGCTGACACACACTTTGGTACACCCTCCTGGTGCCGAGCTCAGTTGCCACTGCCACCCCGGTCCAGTCTTTGATGGCCGGAGGACTGGAGAGGACCGTGTAATAGCTCTAAGCGCAGCAAACAAGGGAAAAGTTTTGGGCTGTGGACTGTTATATCATGTTTGATCTCTATGGTCATTATCTCAGTGTCATCTTAACAAACAAGTTCAGGACTTTAACAATGATGCTGGCAGAAATTGCGTTGTTGAGTTAATTTGTCATTTTTTAACCAACACAACCTGCAGTGTGGGGAAAAATAACAGAGGAGTGCAACACCAGGGGGGTACTCCAAGTTGTTGTTAAGCCTGGGTCCGTTAAAGGAGTTATCCGGAGTGAATCAAAACAAAGTCCTGTTGTCTGGGGCTGGCAAGTGCTGTCGATAGGTATCAGAATGACAGTAGTAGGTACAACGTAGACCGAATTCGCAAACTGGCCGCTATACTGATTAGGGCATGTCTGTTTCGTTTTCATATGCCCTAATCTGTTAGCGGTAGTGGCCAGTTTGCAAATTCGGTCTACATTGTACCTACTGCTGTCGTTCTGTTACCTAGCGACAGCACTCGGCAGCCTCAGAGAGCCTCAGCCTAGCTTCAGTTTGAATCGCTCCGGATAACTCCTTTAACATAAAGGAGGTCGTAAGCCTCCTAATAGAGGACTCCTTTGGCTTTGTTTAGTGATAAGAGTGACGCCTTCAACAGGGTTGAGCAAAGTTTAGAATTGAACTGAGAATGACTCTCGAATTTCAGCTGGATTTGAACTGAAATAACAAATAGGATGCAGAATTGCAATTCATATTTGAATTAAAGGAAGTAAGGTATTACAAAGTAGGAATACACTTGCAATTTATGAATTTGATGAAAAAGGCTAATTCCAGAATTTTGCAAGAGCCTGATCCTTATCCTCTTGTATTATCTGGCTTACCGCTACTAGCGGCTTAATTTACAACACCTTGAAATACACTAGGCTACAGTACACTGGGTCAGCCTAGTGACATGAATGTGGCATGAATGTTTTTTTTTTTTTTTTAAGATATTTTTGGGCTTTTTGCCTTTATTCAGATAGGACAGCTGCAGAAATGACAGGGAGAGAGAGACGGGTAAGAGACGGGTAAGGATCGGGAAATTACCTCAAGGTCGGAATCAAACCCGGGTCCCCGAATTCATGGTACAGTGTTCTAGCCAACTGAGGTACATCACCCCATGAATGTTTTCTTTTATGAATTTGCATTTTTTTTGTCATGTTCACTTTATGTTGTTCTATCTGTCTATCAAGTCTATCTGTCTATGCAGGCGGTGGTGGTGCAGATGGTAGAGGTGCCGTTCGGCAACCAGAGGGTTGCAGGTTCGAGCCCAGCTCTGGCTGACGCCCCATCGAAGTGTCCTTGAGCAAGCACTTAACCCCAAATTGCTCCCGGTGGTAGGTTGGCACCTTGCATGGCAGCTGCCACCACTGGTGTGTGAATGTGAGGCATACGTTGTAAGTCGCTTTGGATAAAAGCGTCAGCCAAATGCATAAATGTAAATGTAAAAGTCGTATTACCTTGCTTGTCCAGCACTCTGGTCAGCTGTTATTGTTATTTTTAAAGTGCTCTATAAATAAACATGACTTGACTTGACCTGGGGGGGAATCCAGAAAAGTGGTTATGTAGCAAACCTGGGTAAGTTAACCCAGAGGTAGTGGTAAACCTTATAACAGGTAAAAGAGCCCGAAGTCCTCATTGTCTTAATTAAACAGAGTCAACAGTTTATTCTATTAGCAAGTTTACCACTTTCTCTGGGGTAACTTAGCCAGGTTATCACCTAACCACCTTCTTGGAATACCCCCCTGACCTGTAGATGCATTACTACTAACTATTGTTAACTGAATGGGGCATAGCAAAATGAAACTGAAAGTAAGACACTATGCCCCATTCATTTAATGTTAGTTGCCCGGTTCATTATTCGGTTTATGTTGCATACATTTTTTTCGTTCTTTTTCCTATGAACTATTATTATTATTATTATTATTCCTATTATCACCTAACGACGTTCTTGGGATACCCCCCTGACCTGTAGACGCATTACTACAGTATACGACAGTATACTACAGTATACTACTGACCTTAAGACACTTGACATAGTCATCACTGTTGAGCAGGTTCCCCAGTGTGCTGCTTCTCTTTCTCAGCTCATGCACCTCCTGCTCCAGCTCTCGGATCATGCCCTCGGCCTGGTGCTCCGCCGAACGCCTGTTCATCTCGATCACCTCCAGCAGCTCAGCCTGGCTCCTCTCAATGGACGCCATCAGCGCTGAAAACACGCGGACGCTCTGCTGGGTCTCCCGTTCTGCAGATATCTTGAGTTGGATGTGTTAGGGGTATGGGGATGGGTGAGTATGATTGATTAGTATTCTATTCAAAGTTAAGTTACCCCAGAAATAGAAATTTCACTTTGTTGAAACTGACACTTCGCTGAATTCCATTGTGCCCACCCCCAGCCCCTAGCCATCTTGTGAAATATAGTGCTGTTTGAGTGAATTATAAGTCAACTAGAAGTGTATTAACTCAACAGCGAATATCCTATAGAGAATCATTTTTGCCTTGCATTTAAAGAATTTGGAGAGGTTGTGCATGACCAAAGAGTCATCATGAACATGAGGCACTGTTGTGCCTTCCTTCATATGGAAATTTTGAATTTAAAAAGAGGCACTAAGACATGGGCGAATTAGAACAAAGCGAACAAGTGATGTCAAATAGCACAAAGCCATTGCAGTTCAATTGTGGTTGCCAAAGAGGGTGCCATTTAGCCAAAAGGAACATTTCAGTGTACCTATGGACTTAACATTAGGTTTTGATTAGGCTTGTGAAATTGCACTTAACCTTTTTTATCTTTAACACTCAGGCTAAGCCCTCAAGGACTTAACTGGAAGACATGATTGGCATGATGCCAATTAAGTCTTTCAGGATCCAGTGCTTATGCTTACCAAGGACACTGGGATTCAGTCAAGCTTTTTACTGCAGGGTGTGTGAGAGACACCGTGAACCTAGTATTCGAATGTGAGAATGTCACCTGTTATCTTACCTTGATGTTCCCCAGGGATGATTTGATTTCTTCAACCTTTCTTAGTCTCTCACTGATCATTTCCTGTATCTCAAGCTCTGTGATGCTTATCTGTGACTGGACAGACACACAGGAATCAGGAAACTGGAAATTGTGGGACTAGGATTTGTTGTATTTAAAATGAGATGGTTCATTTTGATTGTTCATTTTATTTACTGCTCCCAAGAGAAGACAATATGAGGTTTGATTCCAAAAAGGGTCCCATAACCGAAAGATGTTAAAATAATTGCCTAATCTTAATCTAGTTTTAATAGTAGGAAAAATGTGGTCAAGGGAAATGACTGACCGTATACCATACCATACCATACCATACAGTTTCTTTACATGTAATTTGTTTCATGGCTTTCACTGATAAACGCAAAGCAGCTTGAACTTGAATCCAATGTAGTTATGGATCCTGCTTGATGGTATTTTTTGCCTTCAACGTTGCCTGAACGTTGCCTGCAGCGTTGCCTGAAACGCACTTCCCTGACCCTTACCCTAACCCTTACCCTAACCCTCACCTACCTAGATTTTAGAGCAGGTTGCCTTTCAGGCAGTGCTGTCTGGAAGGCACCATTGAGGGCATTGACTATTGACAGACCAATGAGTTATGGATCCCTGACCCACCTTACTCTCATGCCAGTGAGTCTCCCCTGAGACGATGCTGTGGGACTGATGGTCGTGCTCCGCGCACTCGGCACAGATGCTCTGCTGGTCGTTGTGGCAAAACATCTCCAGATGCTGGTGGTGTTTGGGGCAGAGCGGCAGCCTTTGAGCCTCCCCGGCTCCACTGAACGTGTACCTCCGATAGGACACTCGGCGTGTCAAGGAGGGGTCGGCGTCCTCTGGCCATGGTGGCATCCCCACAACACCGTCTGGGGCGTCCTTTTGCGGAGAGTTCTTGGGGATCTTAATCCTCACCGGCGTGATGAGATCCCCTGGTATCTCCTCGCGTTTGGCGAGCCGTTCCTCCCCTTGCCCGCAAGCCGTGTTAGAGAGCCCTCCACAGGCCCCATCTCCCCCCGTCATCCGCTTGAACTGCTCCGTGATTTCACGCAGCGTGCGGTTGATGTGCAGCTGTGGTTTCTTCCGGAAGGTCTCTTTGCAGAGCGGACACTGGCACAGCTTCGCGCCCTCCCAGTAGCGTCCGATGCAGGACATGCAGAAGCTGTGTCCGCAAGGCGTGGAGACGGGGTTGTCGAACACATCGAGACATATGGAACACTGGAATTGCTCCTCGGACAGGAAGCTACGAGAGAAAGGCATGTCTAGGTAGGGATGAGAGGACCGAGGGGGGGGGGGGGGGGGGGGGGCGGGC
>JASCQY010000062.1:750068-763538 GCA_030264315.1 Sardinella tawilis
TTTTCCATCTCCCCTCGAGTTAATTAACTGAGCCATACCTTTCTCCTGTTCATCCAGTCCTTCTCTGAGTCTGGCAAGACCAATTTTAGCTCCAAATTAGCATGCATCATTGAATCGAGTTGCTAGCTTGGAGCTTAAATAGGACTCACAGAAGGACTGGATGAACAGGAGAAACGGCCTAATGAATTAACTCATACATGTAGGGAGATGGAAAATGAACATATTTCCACAAATGGTGGAGTGTTGCTTTAACAAAAGAATATAAATGATTATGGTTGTGGTGTTGTCATCTACCTAATGTGGGAAAGCCAGTGTGGGCTTACCAAAAAGCCGAAGGACTTCCAGGTCTGCCTTCATGATGGACAGAGACATGCCTGACATTTCCAGTGAGGTCATAAACGAGCCTGACATTACCCTGGCAACAACGATACCACGATCCTCTGCAACCAGAAAAAGTAACTAAAGTGACCATCTGCCAGTATCACCACCATAGCCATTTGCAATGTAAAATGACTACTAAATGACTTTACAGTGCACTGATAGTGCACTGGTATATAAACTCTTGGTGAGTCTTACCAAGACAATTAATGGCAGCCCTGGTGACCACAGCCATCTCCAGGCAAGACAAAGCACCAAGATTATTCACACAAAGCACCACAGTGTCACCTAGAAGACACATGAAAACAATCATATTATGCAGTCATCTCTCTTTTCTGGCCAAGTAACTGTGGTAATCCTACACTATAGTCACTACGACTGGTGTACCTGATTTCATTGCCAAATGGGTCTGGCTGCTAGGATCAGACATGTGGTCCATCATGGTCTTCACCACCTCATCTGCTGGAGCCACCTATGGGCCAATCCAAGGTATTGCAAGTGAGAAACAACATGGCTCTTTGTAAGGAATGCTGTATAAGAGAAACTAAGATGCAAACAATTATACTAACTATATTAGTATGATTTCTTTTTATATCCCCTTAAATAACCAAGGCTTATTAAAGAGCAAGACTGTATACAATTCATATTAAGTTGCAAATGGTATCAATAGTTGAAATAAAAGATAGAATCAAATAATTACAAGTACCTTTGACCTCTTTATTCCAGGTTCCCCATGAATGCCTGACAACAACAATAGTTATTTTAACCAATGACCACTACTTTACCATAGAGGATTGAAGAGGTCAATATTGCACAATCTTTGACTATAATGCTCACTGTGTCATTTATGAAAACTATCAAATGTAAAATGTGAGATTTCCTTTGAAAAAAAAAAAATCAATGAATTACAAATTCAAGATGAGGCACTACAATATTTCACTACATTGATGACATAAACGGTACTCACCTAGTCCCAGCTCCATCTCTCCTGGTGGAAGCTTAAAGGAGGGAAGGCATCCGGGAACACTACAAGGGGAAAGACTCACACCAAGAGTACCTGCAGTCCAGTAACAGAAATCATGCAACATTAATTGCTTAGGTGCTTATACTCGGGCATATTACATTCTTTACTGGCATTGTACTTGTACTGGACACTTTCTTGCACTATGGTTCCATAAATGACACACAATTAGATTTTCTCTGCTTTTCTTGTATATTTCTCTTCTGTGTGTGTGTGTGTGTGTGTGTCATGTCATATGTATGTTATACGATGGATGCAACGGAGCGTCTGAATATCCTAAGTGATTAAGTATCTGTCTATCTATCGATCTCTCTGATTTTTAAGATCCTTTAAGATTATGATGTCCTTAATACTCTCTATCTTTCACACTGACATTCATTTTCATGAACAGGCTAGTTCAATATGCACATACATGGATCTTCAAATGAATATTCACTTATGTAAGGTTATCAAAGTGCTCCAAATGTGTCAAATTCATTCCTAGTTGCAGTCAGATGCTAGCCTGGCTAACACCAGCCTAAATCTCAAGTGAGATTTAGTCTGGGGATGACCTATACATTTTCTCGTACAGGATTTCAGGTTTCGTTTGTTCAAAAGTTCGTGCATTGTCTTGCCATTTCTCCCCGTTGTGTGATTGGTTAGGCTAGTCAGATGCTAGTAGGTGGAGAAGCCTCCCTGTGAGGGTTCAGGGGGTATACTGGGATTCATCCACATTAATCCCGCTTACCAATGAGTTTTGCTGCCTCATTTACTCTGGAAACAATGGTGTCTAATGGCAAACCTTCTTCTGCCATTGCCCCAGCCAGCTGTAAGGAGAAAACGAAGGGGACATATTGAATAATGTGACCTATTTTCAGACGGATCGGCACAGACCAGCGGCAGGAATTGTGGTGTAAGCACAACGGCTTCACAGCAAAGAGGGAAACCAAAGTTACCTTGTGAACAAACACTGTTCCACACAAGCCTCTCCTGCCAGCCTTGGCGGGCTGGTTAAAAGCGCAGTCGTCCGCCACGACCACCATGTCAACGGGGACACCCTGAGCCCGGGCTTGCTCGGCAGCCAAGCCAAAGTTGAGTCGGTCCCCGGTGTAGTTCTTCACCACCAGCAGCACCCCAGCGGCGCCCCCTTGTGACAGAGTCAAGATGGCAGCCAGGATGCTAGCAGGAGGGGGCGAAGCGAACACTCCCCCAGCCACTGCCCCCGAGAGCATGCCAGCGCCGATGTATCCTTGCACAGACAAAAATGAAGTCTTATTAAGAATAAAGATTGAATAAATATTTATGCATATAAAACTCAGAGGCCTTTCGTGAATACATATTGATATAAATTCAGTGCATATGCATGACATTAATTCAGTAGGTTATTAAGGTGCCTCTTGCAAAAAATCTAAAATTCTTTAGTTGTAGGATTGAAGCAGTGATAGATCCTACTGTATTGAGAGTGGATTGATGAGGGGAAAATAAACCGAAATAATTTTGATACAACAACAGTAAAATGTGAAAAAGCAAAGGGGTCTGGATACTTGTGGTCAGAATACAGTGTTTACTGACCATATTACCTGCATGTGCGGGCTCATGGCCAGATCCACCACCAGACAGCAGGGCCACCTTCCCTTTAAGGTTGCCCAGGTCCGAGCGCAAGACAACCCGGTGCCCACGGAGCAGGGCGAGAGAGCCACTTCCGCGCACAATGCCACACAGCGCCTCGTCAACACACTTGTCCACTGAATTGAGCAGCTTCTTTTGCACCTGAGCAGACAGACGGATATACCTGTTGAACAATAATGTTGCACAGCGCAAGAACAGAAGAATGCTTTAACGTTAATCGATTTCTTTTGGTGTGGTCGTGGATTTTTGTGATGCACGAGAGACTGGCCTTGCATGTGCAGCCACTTCAACAAGATGAATCTGTTCGGCAGAGAAAGTTCTCTGTTCTAAATTGCAATTTCAGATCTGATAGGGGGGTTAACTCTAGCCTAGGCGAAAGCCAACTGTTGACTCCGTCAATTAGTCTAGCTAAAGCCAAGAGGATTTCGTTTCCGAGGAGGGTGGGACCTTGCTCTGCAATTTAAATTCATTGGTGTTCCCTTAACCAATCAGTAACCTTTTGGAATGACGTATGTTACATTGGCGTTCCCTTAACCCACTGGTTCTCAAACTGGGGTCCGAGGACCCCCAGGGGTCCACGACTCGTTGCCAGGGGGTCCTTGAAAAAGTTTGATAGAAAGTATAAGCTTCTCTTATGAAGACAAAAATACTAAAGATCAGTACAGAGCCCAATCGCATTGAGATAATTTTGCCAAATGCAATAATATAATGCCTATCTAAAACTTGCGCTATTAGCAAAATATGTTTTAGAAGAACAAATGACTATAATCTTATATTGTCACATTTTTGTTGCGATTAAGGGGTCCTTGAAAAAAAATCTGCTCCATGAGGGGTCCCCGGCTCAAAAAAGTTTGAGAACCCCTGCCTTAACCAATCTGTAACCTTTTGGAATGTGCCGAGGTTCAGGCTCTCGCTCGCGAATCTGTTTGGTGATTGGCTAAACCGTGAGCGAACCGAGCTGGGCCGAGCTGTTTGGCCAGACTATGTACGGAGCCTAAAGCTTTTGGTGGAGAACATAGGATGGCGCCGTCGCCAGGCTAGGTTAACTCGTTTAATTTTATTCATTTAGCCTTATGATTAGGCTAATCATCCAGGGTTCTTCAACAAGGCTGCAGGGCTACAGTAGCACAAAATGCAATAGACCAACAAAGTGTCTTTAACTTGCATGATTAGGCTAGCTTCAGTTATGCATATGCCACAGTTTTACGGGGATGGAGTTTTTCATTCATGACAGATTGACATATTTTAACACACATAAAACATGCATATCAATGCAACCATAGACTTTAACCCCAAACTAAATCATCAGGGACCTATCAGAGGACTTTGAGTTGCAGCAGGCTGTCAGTGCAACTACATAACACCAAGTTCTACGCAAAACAAACGACATTCGACTGTTCGTATTGCAAGCAACTACGTTATGGCTAGTCTAACGTTATAACCTTATCTAACCTTATACAAACTACCGATTTGCAGAAATACATATCAGAGTATGCATGGGAAAGCAAACTATGATGCCGATCTGAGCCGAAGAAAGTTAACGTTGGGCTAGGGCTAGTGCATGGTTATACTGACGAATTCTCTTCATTCATTGCCTCAGTGAATTCAAATGACACTTCATAGAGATCGGTGCTACACACTTTACGATGCAAGGAGACATGTGGATGTATTGGTATTACCTCCATGCTTCCTGTTTTACTTTGCCCGTCCACTGAAAATGACCCACTGCGGATGTGCCTATCTCATCATGATCAGCATGATCATAGATCATCCCTGCAAACCATAGACAGTACTGCAAACCTCTCTCTGGTATCAGCTGGTTTTGTCTGACGAAGGGGCGGGGTTTTCTACTCTCAAAAACTCCCGCTGCCTGACTGTTTGAAAGCACTCGTGCATGCAACAGCAAGGTTTAGGGCTGAGAATATTAGCCCACTTACTGGGGACACCTATAGGTCAGTCCAAGGTATTGCAAATAAGAGCAACATTTGAGAGATTCATGACTGTTTGGGGTCAACAGTTAACATAAAAACCTGTATGCCCATTTCAGGAATTGCTACATGAATCAAGAATGTCTCTCCAATCAAGGTTCATAGGCTACATTTGGTGTAAGATAAAATAAAATCACAATAGATGGGCTCTAATTGACCTCTATTCCAGGAACATTTTAAATAGCGGTAAAAAGGTTTAATTATTTTCATAGTAAAATGATTTAACCAGTTAGTGTACTAAAACACTTTATGTGCACATTTCACATGGATTCTACAGTTGAATGATTTTCCAATATTTTGCTGCACATAGGCTATATCAATGATGTTTTAGAAATAAAAAGACAAATTACATTTTTTTTCAAAATATCACAACAGTGCAATTGTGTGTAGGCCTAAGTACAGATTTTGTGAATGTATTGCATATTAAATGTTTTAGTTGGGACAAAAATAAGGTGATGGTTTTACTATGGCAGGCTAGAACTGTAGGGCCTCAGTAGCCGTTCTCATAAGTTATCGATATATCCGGCCATCTATTGTGCAGATGCAGTTTTAAAGACAACCGCTGATTCTTACCCTTGGATTGAGCCTGGTCTATCTGTCATAGCCAGACTATACATTTTGATGTTAGTCTGTTTTGTCAGGTTAGGAGATTGACAAATGATCCACAAATTCATCATTCCGTCTCATACAAATTACAACTTTTCTCTGAGTATCATTTTATCATCTGTAGGTTACAGATACTAGCCTGATGTATCAGATGCTTATTTCATTCCATTTCATATAGCGTCTGATCTCTATCCATTTGGATTCGTTTGCTTCCTGGTAGGTATTGGTAGGTAGATACTTTATGCTTAGAACCAATTGCTGCTACTGTTTGGCCGTGACACATGTTACCCGTCCACCGTAGGACGGTTGGTCCGTCCGCTGTAGGAGTCGGAGCAAACAGAAACAAATCGCTAATTTCCTGATTATATGGTGTAGGCAAATGAAATTGGCCGGAAGCATTAGGCAGCGCTAGCCTGGCTATACAGATACTATTATAGTCTAAACAAATTAGATATTGAAAAGATAAGAGTGTTGGGACGGGAAGTAATGATAAGAGTGTTGGGACGGGAATTATGAAATTCATGTTTGGGGTTGTCATGGGATCAGTGCCCTACAGAACCCTCTGTCACCAGCACAGCTGAATAGTCCTTGAATGGAGAAGCTTTTCAATGTGGATTAGAGGAATTCACACATATAGCCTACTATGCGCTTGTATGGCACAATGGCAGAAAAGATTAGCTCATGTTTATGTTTACTGTATTTAAAAGAAACTGACAAAATATAAATCCATAAAGCCTATATCTATAAAGTGCAATATAACAATAATAACCACTAAAGCAACTGTAACATCACAATAATGACATCCTTTGACATCCTTTGATGCATTTAAGCCTTCCCATCTTCTGATCTTCCTCTTCCAACCCCACTACATAAGACAGGAAGAGAGAGGAGGTGGTCTGACTGCCTGTTTTAAATGGGGTGAATAATTCAAACATGTCATAGCAGATTATGGTCATGGTAACGTTAACTGAAATAAAAAGGCTTGGATTCACCCAGTTATGTACAGACAATTCGAGCAGAGAGATGGAAGGACAGAATAGTTTTAAAGAGAAAGGGTGAGTCGGGGAAGATGAAGGGAGACAGGAAGAGAGTGTGTGGAGAGAGAAAGAGAGAGAAAGAGAATAATGCCTTTCTGTTGGACTGTCACATTTCCATGTTGGATTTCTCTCTCCCCATCTCGCTCTCCCTTCCTTCCCCTTCCGCTCCCTCGGGGCAACCCTAGCTCTCCCCCTCTGAGAGTCACATGGCCTGGTGGCATTCCCGACGGACCCACCAGCTGCCCGCATCGGGTAACAAGTGCTGGAGCAAACAAAAAATCCTCACAGAATTCCAATTGTACTTCTAGGATCAACTTTGATCACTCTTTGTCAGCAAGCCCATACAGTCATAGATTTCCGCTCGAGCTAATCTAAGAAGATCTGGTGGAATATTTGTACTTCTTTTGGACTTAAAGGGCTCAAGATTGAACTGTTCTTATCTGACTTGTGTGAGTACATATTCATCTTGTGGAATACGCATATTCTCAGGAACTGCTTTGTTTTGCGTTTGTGATCATTGATATTCTCACTTCTTCCAGCACCACAGCCTCTACACACAAACTCTTCAACTGTCACATGGCGCTATAGGATTTAAGTCAGTATCCTTAAGGATATTTTTTTTTAATGCTTAGCTCTGGAACTATTGGGGAAGTTTTAATTTTTCTCCTTGTGTGATATTTGAATATTTTACCTTTGCTTTTTCTGGCTCCGTTATAAAACCCCATCCTTAGGGGATAAAGAAGTTAAGCGGTGTAAGTGGGGTGTGTGTGAGTGATCTCTTCCCCTCCTCGAGCACCCCGTCCTTCCACTCAGGGCTGAAGAGATGCTGAAGAGCAAAAAGAAACAAAGTGCTCAGAATGGAGTCATCCCCGTCATTAATAACGCCGCTCCCAACAACTGCATTCTGACCGCCAAACCTCATACGGCTACACGGTAAGTTACAGGTGAACCCGGGGGCATCTGCTGATGATGTCAGGGGTCTGAGAAATGGGGATCAGCGCATGGTGGGATGTCTGATTGCAGCAATGCTGTGAATGAATATATTGAATGAATATATTTTTTCTCTGTGCCTGTTGTATGTATGTATGTTTGTATATATGTATGTATGTGTGTGTGTATGTATGTACACTATCTACAGTATATATGTGTATGTATGTACAGTATGTATACAGTATGTGTGTACATTTGTATGTATGTATGTGTGAATGTAGGCCCTATGTTTGTATGTGTGAATGTATGTGTCCCTATAATAATAAACTAATGCGTGGATGTGTTTGTACGGCACCAGCATTGTCTGTGTCTCACACGCACTTTGTTCTCTCCTGTTCTCATCATCCACCACTTCACATGTCTTGTTATTATCCTTCATTGCTGTCATATGTCTGTCAAATTTCATCCCGGCTCAAAGTTTCCTGTGCAATGAAAAAAATTCTATTAAGTTTGTGCAGTTTTCTTGTCTGTGAAGTTTGCAAGATTCCTACCCTGGGTTCTGATGGTATAATTCTCTAGTTTACTCGCTGTGTCTCTGTGTCAGTAATTGTGTAGTCGTTTTATCTCACTTGTCTTTTCCACTATATATGGGCTACCTAAAATAAGAATCATATATTGCAATATGAACATTCACATGGCTTTATAAAAGCCGTAAACTTTGTTGAGATTTAGAACAGAACTCTGTTGCTGTATTGCATTATTGTCTTAAGAGCTAATTACCGAGTGTAAAATGCACACTTAGTGCTATGGCTTTATGTCATTACACAGGCTTTAAGACATTAGATTGGCCCACCTGTTAGTGTCTGCATGACTTAGAGCCTCCAGTCGAGGTCAGCTCTGAAAAGCTTAGTGATCCGTGTGTCGTTTCATGAGATGATAGAGACATCTGATAGAGTCAAATGACTGAAACCAGAGTCAGTAAGCCTTGACACTTTTTTTCACTAATCTGCTTAGGCAGTACACAATGTGTCCCGGCTGACACTCCACACAAGTGGTTGAGGTAAAATTAGTTGGTTTATTTATGAGAGGATGTGCAAGGACAATGCGACAAACACATAAGCATTTCATTTGAGTCTATTAACACTGTGTGTGTGTGTGTGTGAGAGAGAGAGAGAGAGTTTAATCTTTGCTCTTGTGAACAGAAAAATAAATCACTGTTTGTATTTGCCCTGATTGGACAAGTAAAATAATACCATAAGTTAAAAAAAAAAAAAAAAAAACATCTCTAATTTTTATCAAATGTGGTTATATTTTTCAGATTTTGGTTCAAATTTAAAGGACAGTTAGAATGGTATTGATGCACATGTACTGTAGTGGACTGTGTCGGTCTTTCTGATGATTGACACTTCTAGACGATCACAACATTGGAATTGGTCCCTTCTCATAAACCCCACCTGCTCTCAACTTGTACTTAGATAAACTGGTCATAAACATTGGTGCACAAACTTAAGATAGCCTACGTAAAATCTGAAGATGTGTCCAGGACGGTATATACGAGCTCTCTACCCTAAGCTGGCATCATTCCTGGATCACATGAGGAGAGGATAGTTCACCCCTGTCACATAATCCGTATAGTCCTAGATGAATTTATCCTGTTGCCTATACACCTCCTTATCCACAGGAGGAAAATGTCTAATTGGAAAGCATGATCTCCAAAGATACACCAGAGGAAAAAATTCAAAATAATGGCTAGTGAAATTCTCAGACCGTTCTTGGGTTTTAAAATGCCACTGCAAGTCTCGTCCTCTGGTGCCACTTGTGTTGGCCATGTTTCTTGCTGTGAAGAAACGCTTTGTTCCAACTCTATGGCTTTCTGTTGGCTATTAGGTGGTGTATGTGATGTGATGTAAAAGGCCATCATTGTTCCAGCGTCTAGGATGGCTTCTGTCCTTCTGTGTTCCCGTTCAAGCCTACAGCTATGTGATAGACAAAGGACTGTGTGCCTCTTCAGGCCATTTTGGAGATGGATGCAGTGGACAATTATTGGATGAAGGCCACTTTCAGTTGCAACACCTCAGCCAATCCAAAGATACACACGTCTAAATACGGCTGCGCCACACAGGCACACACACCACCACACACAGTCTTTATGACGCCCAGACTTTTAAAGGCGCATCCCTGAATAGTGATAAAACAAACAGAATCGCTCGGGATAATTACTTCTTGCTTGGATTTCAACCCTCTGTTAGTGTTTGTTGTGCTGTAAGCTATGGCCCTGTTGATATTGCCATCCCCCCATGTAAATCTCTCTGAAGTACCGATAAGTGATTGTTGACGTTGTGTGATCATTAACCTCACACAGTTCTGAAGGGCAACATAAGCCACAAGCGCCGCACAGATGGGGTGTTTTAATAGACGTGCTGAGCTGGGTGATCGGATGGATGCCAGAGTCACCCAGAGTCATCACTTCCTCTCATCCTCTCAGTAGAAAGAAAGTCCTAATGGTGATCCACCCAGCTCAGACAGAGGGAACACACACACACACAGACACACACACACACACACACACACACTCACTCACTCTCTCTCTGTCTGTCTCTCTCACTCTGCCTGTTTGCTTTGGAGGCATAATCAAACCCTGGCTTAAAGTAATTAAATGCTGACGGACAAAATGTTATAATGTCATTCCTGTGGCACTGTGAAGTAAATAGCTTTGTATTGGTATGAATCTCGTTTGGGCATGTACTGTAAATTAGCACGATGCACACCTGTATAGGAATGTCTACACAAGCAACAGAAATGTTAGAAAAACATATACTTTTGACATTTACATCTTATTTTTTTTTTAGCTGTCCAAGCAGAGACAGTGGTAGGACTCTATGGTTGGTGTCATGTTATGGATGAACGCCATCTCACTTGCTGACGTTTGGCAGAAGTGAGGGTGGAATTTTCAAGTCGTCGCTGCTCTCTCCTCTTCTTACGCCCTGCTGCCATGTTCAAGATAGTATGGTTGTCAGCTGATGCTCGTGTGTATCTTAATATAGAGCCTGTTTAAATCAGTCGATTTATGAGGCTCTGATGTCAGCTAAGCTATCTTTGATCTGTCCAAATTTGGGTTTGGATCTGCGTGGCCTTTAGAGGTTATCTATTTGAACTCATTTGAATTTATTTACACTCTAGCAGAATACTCAGGGTTGATGCTCCAGACTGTCTACCCAGGCTTGTTAGGCCCTCATATCATGCCATAGGTGGGCTTACCCTGCACTGGCTGTGAATAATACAACGTTTTGGGTGCCAGGGAAGGTGGATGCCACCAGCCGGAGTGGAGGCTTTCACCAGACCAACGCTTTCCCTCTAGAGACGTAGAGATCACGCCGGGATTTATGCTGTGGCAGAATTTAGAGGTGCTAATTGCAGGAATCTCACAGGACCCCCACAATTCTTTTCTGTCGTCTGCTCACTTCCTCGCCCCTGCGTGCACATACACACACACACACACACACACACACACACACACACACACGCACACACACACACACACACACAGTGACTAAGTAATCAGTGGAGCTGTAATGATGCATTTCAATCTTCTTTTTGCTCCCCCCACCCCGAGTTCTGAGACACCAATACAGTGATAGTGCATGTGCACCCTGTGGACTGGTGACTTTACAAAGTGACCTCTGAAAGAGCAAGTTCTAAAATTGGGCTCAGATTTACGATTGCATGTCCAGGTTTGTTTATGTAGGCGTACGCGTGGGTGTAAACATATGCTAGTGAAGTATGCCCGCATACTTTGGATGTTCCTCTTGCCATGTCCCGTCAGCAACCTTTAAACATCACCAACAACAACTGTTGTTTTTGAAGTATTAGTTACTTATGCGACTAGTATGCCATTGTTGAGAAGCTGCATGTTGGTGGTGCATGTGGAAGCTGCTTTGCTAACCTCTACTCAGTTGTCATTTGCACTAATGCTTCAGCCCTTGTGTTGAAGACTTGATTCACTTTTTCTGACACCATGTACTGTAAAAATATGCAGTAAAACTATTGACTACATCCAAGAACTATGGCTGGACCTACGGCCTCTAAAAATGGCCCTATGACCCCCTTGCTCATGCTTAAAACATATTTGGGACACATCCCTGCTTTATACAAACCGATCTCTATCAAAGAAATGCATATATAACACATGTAACCCAGTACTGATTACTTCTGACATTTGTTGGTCAAGTCAGCAAATGAAAAAGACTATAATTCTGCAGTCATTCATACAACCTATTAAGAAGATATAGCACAACCCATCACCCATGTCATTCTTTCTGACAGCACTGGGAAGAGAATAGAAGTAGGTCAAATCGCGTATAGGATAATGGAGGACTAATCCACTGTTAGGGTTGAACCAGTTGCTCAAAGACTGCATGAAAGACATTGAATCCCAATGTCTGCCCTAACTCTAAACCCTGAACCCTCAAATAGTCAATTGCCATGAAGCAGCCAATAAGGAAACTGTTTCATGTCAACTACGTTCTTGAAGGCTCAGGGTGACTCAACCATGGAATCAGGGCCGAATTCAGTCATGTTCAATTTTTTGAGTTATACTCAGTCTTTGACTTGTATTGACTTGCATTGTATCAGCTTTACAGTCATACAGCCAAACAAAAATACTATTGGGACGGCATGGGGCTTGGGCATTTTCATGTCAGTACACATTCGGTTGCTATTCATTTAAAAAAAAAAAAAGCACTACATAGGCCTTGCACCTACGGTATAAGCATAAATAATCTTTAATACATGATGTTGTGGTGATTTTCTTTTTTTTGTGTAACTATGTGATGATTTACTGACTTGTTTTGTACAAGGGAGATTACGTGAAGTGTCTGGTTAGTGGGAGATGTGAAAGGACTGACCTTGTTGAAAACAGAGAGCCACCATCACACAAAAATCTTGAAATAGAGGCAGATGCGGTGATTGACATTCTTTTTTTTAGGTAGGAAGGCCAGTACGTACAAGCCACCATTGTATGAGGAGGAGGGGGGGGGGGGGGCGTAAATCACATCAAGGTCGAGATAGTAGTTAGCAAGAAGGAGGAAATGTGAAGTGGGTTGGCACCAAAAATAAGACAAGAAAAAGGTAATTGGTGCAGGTAAAAATGAGAAGATAAACATAGAATTTAGTTGGCTCTATGAAAATGAGATGATAAGCAAACAGAATGTAGTTGGCTCTATGCAAATAATTTAAGGACTATATAATAAGAGAGTGCAACAAAGAAAAGATGAGATTTTTTTCATCGACCTGAGAAGACAACTTGGAACAGAGACTCCATGGAACAGTAGCAAAGTAGAAGCAATTACAGTATGTGTTAGGACTTTTTTATACTCTCTGAAACCAGACTTTCTTCTGTTTTTTTTTCCCCTGCATGTAGCAGGGGCTAAAGCGAGATGGTTTGAGGGGATCACGAGAGACTGTAGTCATGTCTACAGGCAGTGTTACAAGGAAATGGCTCACCAGCAGAATTTTGAGATGCTTAGCGTGCTGTGGGGGATGGGCTTCTGTGCTGTAGTGTCTGTCTCAGTGGTAAGGTGCAGACAAATTGAGGCCCTGAAATAGAAGACGAGGAGGTGCTGAGAGGCCCAGGCTCCTGGCGACAGGGTGACAAAACCATAGCTCAACAGAGTGGACTTTTCATCGGACGACACAAGCTAAAACAAATAGCTTGACAAATCATACAGGCTGAGATTATGTATCATGGTCGCCTATCATTTTGCAGGTGCATTTTTTGTGGCTAGTAACTATCAGTGTTGGGCAGTAGCTTCACTACAAGTTTAGCTTAGTTTAACTACATTTTTGAGTAGCGAGGCTGTAGTGAAGCTGCTTTCTGAATCTAGTAGCTTTTCATTAGTTTAGC
>JASCQY010000062.1:766857-778352 GCA_030264315.1 Sardinella tawilis
CCGGCCGCGGTGCCACGCCCCCTCCCCCCTAAGCGAAAATCTCACTCTTTGCAATCTTCAAAACTTGAGAGCCCTGTCATTCACAAAGATAAAAGCCTATAAAACACAAAAATTCGACCATGACACTTTGGGTGGTCTGGCCTGGACTTTCACGGTAGATTAGGTTACATCTCTCAGTGGTCAGACTAGAAAGTAAACATTCTATCACTCTCTCTCTCTTTCTTGATCTCAGTCAGACCTTGATTTCCTGATGTGACTTCTCCATTGGATGAGCATGTAGTGTTGACAACACTGTGGTGATCACAATTCTAAGGTTCCATGTTCCCATTTATTTTCATTCTATCTGATTACCCTTCCGCTAATTGGTCTCAGGGGTGTGACCTTTGCCAGACATCAACAGATGTTGTAAC
The DNA here is from genome assembly GCA_030264315.1 of Sardinella tawilis. Lineage (NCBI taxonomy): Eukaryota > Metazoa > Chordata > Actinopteri > Clupeiformes > Clupeidae > Sardinella > Sardinella tawilis. The sequence goes on from JASCQY010000062.1 coordinate 767,268, forward strand.
ATTAGCCTCGGAAAACATGATCCCGCTAATTGACAACTGGTGAGCAACTGCTATGTGTGAAAGACTGAATAGTGGAACTAAAGGGTTAATTATAATGTGCGAGATAAATGCTCCAAAAAGAATCTGCAGAATCGTCTTGATGTATAAAGGACTGAAACACATGGATTTGGGAGGCTGGCACAGCATAAGGACTATACTGTATAAGAATCCCACTTTTTTGTTGTTTTCCCGTCTCTTATTTCCCAGTCTCTCTCTCTCTCTCTCTCTCTCTCTCTCTCTCTCTCTCCACCCCTTTCCTCATCTATCAGTGAGTGAGTCAGTGGCCATTTATCTATCAACATGCTCTTGTTGTTTATTGAGTATGCAGTTGTTTCTCTTGGCCTTCATAGTGATTACAGTCTCACACTATGCAGAAGTAGAGTGTACAGCACATGGAATTGGCAGGAGTAAAAGACTTTAGCATTGCTAAAGCCCAAAAAAGACATGACTTGTCAAGATGTAGAATTGTAGCATGCACACTATACACATCATAGAGGAGTTACATCAGTGTGCTCACAATAATATTAATAGGCAGGCTAATAAGTCTTCTAGTTTTAACTGATAAGACAGTGCAGAGCAGAAAAGAAAATGAGAGAGAGAGAGAGAGAGAGAGAGAGAGAGAAGGCGGGATCAGGGGCCAGTTCTTCCAAAACAGTTTAATATGGAGCAGTAGTGATCCGATCTGGAAGTGAGCTAAAGTTATCCAGGTTTGGAAATACCAAGTTTTGCTACAGTATGTGGAATAAAGGATTTCTTTTGAACAACTGGGCACAGATCACAGATATAAAAACACGGAATTTCCCAATCCGGATCACTTTCCACATGTTTTGAAAAACTGGGCCCTAGATATTTGCACCCCAGCTCCCCATGTTCCACACATTGCATTTGGAAAACACTATGAATTTTAGAAGTGACACAGTGGGACACTGAATAGACATTGGGCATAAAATTTATTCTAAAGTATGTATCAAAACACACACTTAATTTTGACTTTTTAATGTTTTATTTGTTTAAATGAACTCTGAATGCATCTGAGACCACTGGACTATCACTATTTGTAGGCTATCATGAAGGTGGTAATGGCAGCATGATGAGCACAGTAGGTGGTTGATTGATCTTGCTTGTTAACTCCTCTGTAATATCAGCAACCAGGCTTCTGTGGTTGTGGTTGGAAGACAAGTAACACTTTGAATGTGTGAATCATTAATACAACAAACACACTGTATGCTGACACATGCACGCGCACACAAACACACACTCTCTCTCTCTCTCACACACACACAAACGCTACACACACAGGGACAGAGAGGGGAGCATGACCCTCTCTAAATTTATTTATCGCATTTGGCAATGGTCAGTGTGTGTTGGTTCCAGCAACAGGGCAAATGAACAGGTGTGGCTGTCCTCAGGGAAAGATGATAGCACTGGTGGACTTGAAGTCTGGGACTGGTAGGCTATGAGAAAAAACTAGATGTAGGCCTTGTAGACTTCTCTTCCCTCATTATTTGTGCCCCATAGTTTGGCTAATATCATACAAAGTAGGCCTAATATCACCTTCACTAGCCTATGCAATTCTGAAATTAGCATGATGATAGGCATGATAGCATGATGATAGGCCTACAGAAAAGTGGCAAAATGTAGCCTATCTAAAGCGAGGCAGAATGGAAAACTAATAAACAAAGTGAATTTATTTTAAGACAGTGGTGCAACACTGGTGCAATAGCCTATTGTGACTAGACTTACGGCATGACTGCTCCTTACCTCAGTGCATGAGGGATGTTCTTAATGGCATTGACAAGTTTATGGCCAAACCAGATTTGCATTTCTGAGATGACAAATTGTTGCCAGATGCAGGTAAGATTAGGCTATAGTTTACAGCTTTTTGAGTAGGCTACTGCACAGCATGCCATATTCAAAAGTACAGTACCAGTTAAGCCAAATTCCAGATCTAATTACTCTTACGAGCAATGCACGTTTCATTTATCAACTGAAGCGCAGGTATGATCTGGTTGTGATTGTTATTCCTGACCAAGCACCTTGCTCTGTTATGAATTTGTTTAGTCTACAGCATACAGTGTAGGAGAGGCGGGGTTTCAGACACACTGAGTAACAGCTAGGAAAGCTACTGTGTGTCTTGTGCAAGTTTTGAGAGTGACAGGGATCCCAGCTTTATCATAATAATTACTACAAATGAGGTATGTAATGAAGTAATTGTTACTGAGGTAGACCGATCGGATTCATTACCTTTAGTATGAAGTACTGGTACATCGTTACTTTTTATTAAAAACTCGCAAGGAACTGCAAGATGGCTGCCGGGGTTAACCCGCGATGCTTGCAAGTTGTGTTGAGGTTGTGCTAAGCTAACATGAGCTATCTAGCAACAGCTAAGTTAGCTCAGGGTCTCCGACTGTTCATGATACGATAGAATAAATATACGAGTTTGACAATGTTCACAGATATATTGAACTTAGTATACCTTTACAAGAATGTTTGCAGTAGCCATCCATACTATGATGCGAACGTTTAATATGAATGCTATTGATTGTTTTGGCTTGGCAGCTCACGTTAGCTAGCATAACGAAACGTTGCATTTACCGGATGATCTTAATGTTAGGTTGCATAATGTCAGTGTTCGACAAGCCGCTAACCTCCGTTGATATATGCATACATTGCGAATTGTATATGTAAACACGGACGCAGAAGTGTTCAAGTGTCTCGGTAAACCTTCAATCACGCGGCGCTCTTGCATTGGCCTTGTGTTGGGACGCACGGTGTCAAATGAGGCCACCACCACGTCGCCGACTGCAGTTAGAATTAGTCTTAATAACGTTACATTTAACGAGATTGTTGTTGAAATAATCAATTTTATGATTTCGAAGATGTACCGTTAATGGTGGGTGGCCATTAATTGGCGATTTTTGTTGCTTTGAAATTCTAGCGTTAATTTTGACTTTAAACGAGGGATGAACCTGTAACGTTAACATATTGCAGCTTTATTTTGCTTCATGATTCACCAGTTACCAAAAGATGCGAAATAAGTAATGTCGAGCAATTATTTATTTTGACTTGCAATGATAATGTTCTCACTTGTAATATGACACGGTCATGTGGGACTATCCCTGCATTAAATAGAGCCACTGTTTTATTGTTGTTGTGTCACTGTTCCCAGGTGGGAATCAATGCCCTTGATGACCCTGCGTTGTCACAGCCATTTGGTGAGGGAAAGCTCACTGTTAGAATCTGGACACGACTGTTGACATCTTCCCAGCCTTATTGTATTTGCAAGCCATAAGGTCTAAGGTAACTTCTGCATATCTTGGAAAAAACAACAACAAAACAAATCATGCATTGCTGCCAGGCTAAAGGAGCATTAGATTAGAACCATAAGCTACAAATGGTTTATTATTTTTTTTGCCTGAAAAAGCACTGAGGTTGGTATGGCATTAAGCTCCATGTCCTTACACTTGTGTCATCGCTGAGGCTCAAAATGATGGGCCATACAGATTATATGATTGCATCAGCTAATAACACTTAAGCTAAATGATGTGCACGTCGTTTTGCGCCGTCTGTTGTAACCTTTGTAAACATTACAGATGATATCCAATGGCAGCAGCCACCCCTCTGCACACTCTTGCTGGCTTTCAACCTGTGTTTGCACAAGTGGTAGCTGAAACCAGTTCCCTGTCGGCCTGAAAAATAGCAGCTGGTCCTTTTGTCATATATGAAGAGGGTTGAAAACTATGTGCTCACTAGACCAAGGCTTCCTCTCTTTGAATCAGAATTGCACTCGTGCACTATTTTAGGCATGTTGTGTCAATTGCTGTTTCTATACTGTATATCCAAGGGATTATTGGTGTAAAAGTTAAATTAGGACGCAGTGAGTTATAAACTGAAACTACATCAGTTATAAAAGCAACCATAGTCTGTACTTTAATGTTTGCTAGCTTTAACGGGCACATTGCTTAACCATTTGACATTAGACTTCAAGTGTTTGCGAAAAGGCTTTGCAATAGCCCATAGGCCTACCCAAGCAGTGTTTTAAGTCAGCCCATCCCCACAATATCACGTCTGTGTCCTTTTAATATCAAAGTTATAGGCTGTCTTCGTCAGCACTCAAAATAGCTTTTTAAGCTGCCAAGAGGTGGACCTTCATCATGTCATTACACTAATCTTTCCAGTAAAAAATCTCAAAGTTATGTTTTTGGATGTCAGAGACATCTGTTTGAGTAGCTAGATCACATGTTGAGTCATGATATGCCGTGTTAGTAAACACTGAATTGTTGCCTCACAAAGAATGAAAGCCTGACATATTGTATTTTTTCTTTACTACATGGACCCCCACCCCCCCAGTGAATGAAGTGCGTATTAGATTGTGATGTATGAATGGAATAATTTCTTAACTTAACAAGGATGTTTTCTGATTTCGTCACTGGATTTTTGATACCATGTTTACTTTTTTAGTGGTAATCAGTCTACATATGACAACGAAATTTAATCCATGGACTAATGTCGTAATGTTTGATTCTCCACTAGTTAACAAAATCTGAAACATCGTGGCATGTCAGTAGCATAGCTCAACATAGTTAGTCCAAAAACATGTGAACTGTGAACAATGGTATCTGGACAGTGACTGTGAACCCTATTGATTTGCACTTATTGCACAACAATGCAGTCAGTTCCATCCAGAAAAAAAGAATGAAAAACCTAAGCGCTCATTTTTTATTTTTGTTTTAATTTTTTTAGGAAATGTGATGTGAGACTCAAAGTGTCTATTACATTCAGAGAACCATTTGTCAGGCGCTGTGCAGGAAACAATGTTAATTTATCGTTTATGAAGTTGTCAGTCAGTGGGCTCCAGAATTGAGTGAAGTGAACGTGTCTAAGAAGCTGTGAACAGAGTAACAGGTATTGATGGAATAATATGGACATTTTTCACATTATTGTTTATTCTTTGGTCTGAGAGGTATGAGGATTGAAGGGTAGTTAGCCAGAGTGGGGGTGGGGGATAAAACATTGATTTTCTACTAGCAGTTAATATAACTATTAGTCTTGTTTTTCTTAGTTTTGTTTTGTTTGGGCTAAACTTTCGGGGGAATAGCCAGGGATTGTTCACAAACCTCGGAACCTACTTAAGTACCACCCTTGCAATCTTGCAAATTTCACTGAAAGAACTTGCATGAAGTTTGTAAGATTGATGTCCTTGGAACAATGTATTATTTCCTGTTCTTCTCTGTGTTGTTTTTGTTTGCTTTTTGCTTGCTTGTTTTTTCTTCTTCAGTGAAGACGTGGAAGCTCCAGTGAAATTCTGCCGAAGCTAGAAAATCGAAGCCAGAAATTTGTGTGTGTATGTGTGTGTGAAGGAAAAAAATGGGAGCGAGGAGAAAGCGATTCCCCCGTTTTTGCCAGTATTTTGTTTGGATGTGAAGACGACGAGCCAGTAACCCCTCTCTGTGTGTTGTTGTTTTTTTTTTCTCCAACTTTTTCAGCTTTGCATTGTTGTTGGAAAGTTTTCCTGTTGCAAATTCGTTGAACACCTTTGGGAGCTTGGGGAGCCTGCCAGTCCTGCCCCCTGCCTCCCTGCAGTTGGCACAGATTAAGACCCAGTTGGCTTTGCACCAGTTGAATGCACTTGCTGCCACCAACGCCACTGCGGTCCCATCACCTGCACAGACTTTGCTGAACCTCTTGAAGGTCTCCATGTCTCACCCCATGTACAACCCCGGTCGGGGGGGCTTCTCTGGGCCTCAAAGGTCCATGATGTCCAACCAGTATGGCCTTGGTGGTCAGCCTGGCATGGACATGGGTGGCTCTCGCATTGGTGGGCCAAGTGCGGGCCCCATGTCAGGACCTTCGCCGGGTATGATGTCTTCAATGAGACCCCAGCAGATGGGCTTTCCAATGGGTCAACGTCCATCACAGATGCCCCAAGACATGGAATCTTCCATAGAAATGCACATTCGAGGAGCCCGCGAGGAAGTCCGCATACTCAACCGAATTATGCCCCAGCAGCCTAAACCATCAGATCCACGCATGCACGACGACCCAAGAGAGGAAATTGGTGGTTTTCCTGGACCAAGGGGTACTGGCAGAATTGACGAGCCTCCCTCGACAGATTGGTCTTCCTACCAGCCGCCCAACAAGCTTTTTGCGTCTCCTGGTATGGGTCCTCCATCTTCATCTTCCTCACTATTTCAAACCTCTGGGTTTGGGGGTGGTTCTGGCGCTGGAAGCGGAGGAAGAGGAGGTGTGGAGAGCCAGGCAGGTCCACGTCCGGTTCCTCCCGACCGTCCTGTTCGCTACACCTCTGAGAGTGCCAGCAGCATCCTCGCAAGTTTTGGCCTCTCAAATGAGGATCTTGAGCTCCTCAGCCATTACCCTGACGATCAGCTGACACCTGACAACCTGCCTTTCATTTTGCGAGACATTCGCATCCGCAAGGCCAAGCGGAACTTGCCGGAGACCGACACCGATCAAAGGGGACAAGAACCTCGACAGAGCAAAGTAATTGACTATGGACACTCAAGTAAATTTGGTTACACAGATGACAGCTCTGACACCTATGCACAAGATCCTGTTCCAAAGGAGATGTCGAAATACGAAAGGGAGGTAGTAGGCTCTGGACCTCCTCCTCCTTTTGGTGGACCCGAAATCGCAAGGCGCCCTCCGGCAAGTCCAGCAATGCCCATTTCGGCAAAACCACCTCCGATGGACCACAGGAACGTCTTGGCCGGCCCTGAACTCAAACCAGCTCAGCCCATCTCCATGCCACCTAGAGACCCTGCACCGGTGCCCAAGTCTGTTCCCCCTCCGCCTCCAGTCTCCAGCCGCCCTGTAGGCATGCCGCCTGCCCACGCTGTTGGTGCCCGCGCTGGAATGATGGGCCTGGGAGAAGCCAGTGGAGGTGCCAAGCCCACTACATGGTCTGCGGCCTACCCTCCTCCAAGCACCCCAACGGGGATGAAAAGGCTTCCAACACCCACTATGATGAATGATTACTCAGCTGCCTCACCAAGAATCTTTCCCCATACGTGCTCTCTGTGTAACGTAGAATGTGTCCAGATTAAGGTGAGTATCTACCATTCCTTCAGTGCCTTATTAAAGAGCTGACTCATCCCAATGCAATGCAAAAATAAATTTGTTTGTAAAATTCGTGAAAGTGGTAGTAAGTTTTGTTTGAAGTGCACGATATGTTGATGTTTCTTGAGGGTTAAAACTTCAGAAATTGTTCACATTTAATTATATAGGCAGGATGTTTTGATGTTTGATTTCTTAAAATGTTAAGCAGAAATGTATTTTTTTTTGTTTGTTTAAGATGCCGAAGGTGGCTTTTTTATTTTTTTGCAATTGTATTGATCTTTTGTGAAATAGTAGTTTAATTAAAAAAAAAAAATAAACAAAGACTGTACATTAGCAATGTGCAGATTATGCACACAAAGAATGTTCAAGAAACTTGCTTGCGGAAGAATTTGTGTTATTCTGAAGATGACGTTGAAAAGCCAGCTGATGGAGCAGAAGAAGAATGTTGAAGATTGTGGACTTTTTTTGGCAGCAGCCTGAGAGAACTGAACTGTTTACATTCTGGTCATGGACTATGAAGAATCGATGTTCCTGAAGCGGAGTCTAAAATCTCATAGGCTGTGAAATTAGTGCCATTAATCACAGATAACGGTTAATTTTATGTTTTAATTTTTATCTCAACTCAGTTTTCGTTAGCTAATGTGTAAAGAGATGTAACATCTTTTTTTTTTTTTTTTTTTCAAATGTATTAGTTCGAATTCATGTAATGATTTATTAGCTTTAGGCAGTTAGCTATTTTGCAATGATAGTTGTGTTGGTAAAATGTCCTACCTTTTCAAATTAATCCAATTATTACCACCAAAGTGGATTGTAGCTGATCTAACAACAGTGTGTGAGAAAAATGGGTTTTGGAAACAAAAACAAAGAAAAAAAACAATGTACTGTATGTGGTAATGATGATGATGATGATAATGATGCTTTGTATTTTCCTCTTACTTTATCTGACTTGTCCAACTCTTTGTGTAATTGTCTGTTAGGACTGGATAGAGCACCAGAACACAAATCTTCATATTGAGAGCTGCCGGCGTCTCAGGAAGCAGTAAGTTCAAAGTGTTCACATTTGGAATTTTTGTAAAATGTTCCAAATTCCAAAAATGCTCAAAAAATATGGCTCCATGTGTGAGTATCAATGGGCACCTTTCTGTGTTTTGATCGTAACATACTTGTTTTCTCTTTCTAGATATCCAGACTGGAATGCGGAAACAGTTGGTGTTCCCAGGTATCAACTCTAAGCTTTCATTTGGTTGTAATTTTATTTATGTCTTTAAGTTTTTTTTTTTTTTTTTTTGAAGCTGGTTAATATTAGTGGTGTATTTGAATAAGAATACATGTTTCTAGTTAAATGCTGCCATTTCTGTGTATTTTGTGAGAATCCATTCATGTATCCTGGTTATGAACGGAAAAGTGGGGAATATTCGGTTTGCACATGTAAGCTTTATCATCCGATTCTGTTTCAGGAATGAGTCCAAACCATCTGTGGATCACCGCAGTCCAAAGCGGCGCACAAAATCCCCCTCTCATTCTTGGAGCAGATCTCCTAGTCCGCGGCGGCATCATGGATCCACAGGTCGCCGGGCTCGCTCTCGATCCCGAAGCCCGGGCAGGTACCGGCGTTCCCGGAGCCGCTCTCGCTCGCCACGGAGGTCCTCCCGTTCCAGCCCCAATTCCCACGGCCGCCGGCGTTCCCGCACCCCGCCATCACGTCGCTCCCCTCCTTCGCGACGCTCCCGATCCCGTTCCCACTCACCACGGAACTACAGCAGGCGGTCTCCTGCCCGCTCGGGTCGTAGGTCAAGCCCGCGAAGGTCCAGCCCACATCGCCGGGCAAGGTCCAGCAGCAGCGAGAGATTGGCTAAGAAGCTCATCGAATCCTCTGGTGAGAATAGCACTCGAAGAACTGTTGATATTGAAAGGGCAAGAGAAATTCCAAGGCACTTTCTTTAACAAAAGTTTAAAAGCCTCAATTGTAATGGCTTGGTCATATGAACTTTATAACATCAGCGTTATAACTAAACTGCTTATGCTTTGGCAATAAAGCCTTCATTTGGGAGTTGTTTTTACCGCAAACAAATGGCATTTGAGTCCAGGAAGTGCTCCTAGGCATTTTTAGATTACATGTTTATATTATCAATTTTATAGCATTTTTTATTCCCCCCCAACATTTGACCCTCATCCCTTAGGGTTGGCAATTCATACCACACCACTGTGCTTACATTTAGTATGTTGTGCTCTGCAGCTGGCCTGAACATCAAGGATAGCAGTGCACTGGAGGCTGTGGTGAGCTCTCTAGCTCCAAGTCTCCTGGCTGAGTTGGCCAAGAGGAAGAGTGCTGCTGCTGCCTCCTCCTCTTCGGCTTCCAGGGATGGCGGCCGCAAGCGGACTCCCTCTCCGAAGAGGAGTGCCTCCAAGTCTAGCAGCTCGTCCACAAGCAAGGCGACCAGCTCCTCCATTAAGGTACGGTTGCTGCAGAGCCTCAAACTGTACAAAAGGTTGGCCTTTCATTTATAACTTTGCAAATATACAGTATGTACTGTATATATATATATGAATATATGAATATATATTTTTTTTTACACTCTAGAGTGTTTTAATGACATTTTGTGCTGCTTTATGTGTTTCGTTCTTAAGAAAAAGGCTGGTCCTGGCACAGCTTGCCTGCTTCGATTGAAGGGAGTGCCTCACCAAACGACTGATCAGGAACTTGTCGAGGCTGTCCAGTACTTTGGGAAGATCAACCACGCCTTTGTCATTAAGGCCATCGAAGAGGTATTTAAAGACTGCTATAAGTACTGTATAAGAACTATATCTAGCATGTAGCTATATTGCTATAAGTACTGCACAAATAACACTGTGTCAGGTTCAGCAACGTGTCTATATGAGTTTTTCCCAACATCTTTTATTGTTATACGATTATATGAAGGGCAAAAATTCAACAGTAAGTAAATAAAAACATTAGAATGTTTTTGCTCCCAGGCGTCGGTATGCATGGAGAGAGAGGATGATGCCAGAGCGTTGGCCAGCTACAAGAACCTGCGGATCCATGGCAGACTCATCACCATCTGTAGGGAAGAGGTATGGGTGTGTCCTGCACTTTTCTCCTCTTCTGAAATATTTATTACTTCCCTCCCCTTGGATTCACTCACTTTCATCTGCTTCTCCAGGAGCTCACGGATCCTAGAGCACGACCGTCTGTCCGAGAGGAGAGGAAAGTTATGGTTGTTAAAAGGTTTGTACCACGTTTCTTTATTATAAAAAAAAACAAAATTCTTGATTTTTTTTTTTCCTTTCCATACTTTGATATAAAATACTTGTTTTGTGTTTATTGATTCACCCTTTAAAGGAAAGAGACAGTCACAGCTAGAGCACCACCACTTCAGGGCTCATTCAAGACAGCCAGACCCCCAGTTAGAGTAGTTCCGGGTTCAAGGAGACCTCTTCTCCCAACGCCTAGAAAGGCAGTCCAGACCTCAGGAAAAGTCGGCCAGACCTCTGGAAAGGCAGGCCAGACCTCTGGAAAGACAAGCCAGACTTCTGGAAAGACAAGCCAGACCTCAGGAAAAGCGGGACAAACAACTGGAAAAACGGGACAGACGACAGGAAAAACAGGACAGACGACTGGAAAAGCTGGTCAGACACCTGGAAAAGCTGGGCAGACCTCCGGAAAAGCAGGTCAAACCACGGCAAAGGCTGGTCAGACCCCCGGAAAAGTGGGCCAGCCCTCAACTAAAGCTGGGCAGAATTCGACTAAATCGGGCCAGACCACGGCTAAGACGTCTCAAACCACAACAAAGACAGGACAGACTGCTAAAACCAAATCTTCCACTAAAGGTGAGCCTTACCTATAGCTTTTTATCCAACGCCCGACTGCCTGTTAAAGGTACACTATGCAACGTTTTTAGGTTAATATATCAGTGTCGTAGTCACTTTGATGGTTAAATAGTTCATTCCGGGGCGAATGAAGGCTATTTC
>JASCQY010000062.1:837787-848219 GCA_030264315.1 Sardinella tawilis
TTTCAATAATTATCGATATCGACCAATATGAAACACCAATATCGTGATACAGATTTCAGCCATATCGCCCAGCCCTACTCACAATGTATCTACCTTATCCAGCATCCCATGAGAAACAGCATCCATGAACTGGAGTTGGTCTGAGTAAGAATAACCTGTCTCTAATCATGATGAATGGTGTAGCTTTAGACACTGAGGATAGTGGGACTAAATCCCTAATGACTTTCATCCTTTTTTTAATGAACTCCCAACACGATGCTTGGAAAATGTTCAGGGTGAAGGGATTACAGAGGAGGTGTCCTGGAAAAATCGGAGACTCGGAGCAGTGTGAGCCAAGATTATATTCTGCCCTGTTTCCCATTTGTGGGAATCCTCCTTCAAACAACAAAAAAAATAGCATTCATTGGAGAGATGGCATACAGAAATACACCAGTGCTTAACTGATGAACTCAATACATTAGAAACAGATTGATGGAAAAACGATGCATCTACCAATACTGTAATGTATGTACACACACACCCGCACACATACAGTACATACACACACACACACACACACACACACACACACACGCACACATACAGTACAGACACACACACACACACACACACACATGCACATCAGCATGTGCGTACACACTCGTACAAGCATATTTTTGTCATAATGTGCTGTTATTTTCTCAAAGAAGGCTTTGTTGGAGAGTGCTGTGGTCATCATCTTGCAATCAGGCCGTGACTGGTGTTCATGTTCTCCCCGCGTTTCCTCTCCTTGTCCTTTGGCTTTTCTTTCCCTTCACATTAACTCTCTGCTTTGACATAGCCCATAGCATTGCACTGCTACAGTACATACTTAATTGCATGGACTCAACTTTTCGTCCTGCCTCGATATGGTGTCTTACTAGGTCATTAACTTGCTAATTTGCAGAGGTGGCGGTTGTGACGTGGCATTTGCAACTAAATCATCCATGTCGGGTCTGCTGTATCTCAGGACAGTGCTGGAGCCTGTGTTTTGACTTGTCCTAATGAATTCATGAACAGAAAGCCTTGTTTAACTGCATGTTTTTTTTTTTTTTTTTTATAAGACACATTTTAGAATTGGTGTCTCTCAGTAATTAATGTCAGACGTTACGCACATACACCGAGTCGTATCACAGTAGGCCCACTGCATCACACTGTGTCAGGAGTCATCATTTATAATCAGGTGACATTTCCTCTTAATTTATGAGTTTTAGACTAATATTCTCCTGGGAAAATTACTCATTTTCATTGCTAATGGAAATCGTCTTATTACAAATTTCAAGATTTACAACCATGAATGAGCCACATTCAGTACTTTGGTGTAATAAATATTTGTCTTACGTGACTTATGCAAAAGACATGAGCTGTGATTCATAGTCATAGACAAATTTCACTTTTTAAGCTAACACGAATGCTGTGCTATTGTGTGTAGCATGCATAGAAACGCTAACATACGTAACCAATATATTTGTCACCCATGACGACATTTAGTTATATGTCAGTGCAATCTCTGTCTCATCTTTCTCTCTCTCTCTCTCTCTCCCTCTCTCTCTCTCTCCGTCTCCACCATGTCTAGCCAGAGGACTCAGACCTGCCCTATCCGCCCCCTCAAAGGGAGCCCAATGTGTTCATGGTCCCGCAAGGCATTCGGCCTGTTCTGCAGCGCACTGCTATTGAGGTAACAGTTCAGTTCAGTTGAGTTTGTGTACAAACAGACAGTCCCCTCAAGATTGTGCTTTGAAAACACATGGCTTACTATTCCTGTTTGCGTAGCGTTTGCTAAGAGTGACATTTGAATGTCAGTAGAGAAAAGTTGAGACTAGGCAGAGCTGATGATGACATTTCATGGTGTTTAATAAAGAGATGTCAGTTTAACAACCCAGTGTTGTTATTCAAGGGTCTCTATTCCCTTCTGTTACTGTGGTAACATCTCAATCATTTTTTTTACACTTCAACTGCCCTTTGCCCGCTAAGATCTTGGCCTGGGGATTGCGTAACCTGAAGAGTTTCCAGATGGCTACCGTGACCTCCCCGAGCCTGCAGGTGGAGTGTGGCGGCCGCATCGTGCAGTCCTGCGTCATCCGCAACACTAAGAAGAACCCCAACTTCGACGTCAACACCCTCTTCATCGATGTGGTAGGAAACTGACACAAATTATATGTTTTCTTTAGCTCGTCAGATGCCCTCCCAATCAGTCACTTTATCTATGGCACCAAGCCATATGCCGCTGACTTCATCATACTTTTTTATTGGATAATGTAAAAGGCGTAACTGCATGACTCAGTGGTCCATAGGTGAGGTTTCTACTGTACTGGGAGTGTTGGAGCGTAATGATTTTGGAGGGGCTGACGACTGTCAGTCTCTGTCAGTCTCCGCTGCTCTGCCTCCCCCAGTAAAAGGGCTCGCAGCAGGTCTGGTTTTGTTTACACTGCGCTGCGCTGGGCCGACTAACTGACTCTTCAGAGGATCTCAGTCATTTCGTGGAAAGAATGCTGGTGGGTTGGAAACTCCGAAGGCCCCCTGTCAGTTGAATCATGCGCCGTACCAGACGGCTGTTGACATGGCCTTTGGTCCGCATTGGTTGAGAGCCATGTTGTTAGTGCTTTAGTGTTGTGAGCAGCCCTCCCCTACCCTCTGCTACAGTATCTAATGACTTCTGAAACGTCGAAATCAGTGCAGCCACGCTTCAAGGACCGTTGTTCCACCAGTGTCATGACTGACGGAAAGTGGCTAATTGTTTTCATAAAAATATCTCCATTCTCCTCTCTTCCCCTCTGCTGTCTTGTTTCCCCACCCCCTCACTCATTTATTCATTCATTCATGCATTCATTTTGACTCATGCACAGACGAGTTTCACAATGGAATCAAATCATTTATGCCTAACCAACACCCAGTTACTAGCCTGGCTTTCTCGACAAAAGCTCATACGAGCTTAGTCTGCCCAACCTCATGTACGAACCACCTTCTCACTTCTGAGAGGTGGAATCTAATGTAAACTTGTAAAGCCCACCTCCTTCACCCTGGAGTAAAAGCTTGCTTCTCATTGGTGCCTGAAATTCAGAGACAGGAAATGCAGTAAATAGGCTGCTTGGCTATACTGACAAGAACGCGAAACTTTGTGTTAGAGGAAGCGTTATAGGAAGTATGGGCAAGCCCAGGCTACCCAGTTACCTCTTGTCTTCTCAAGACTGCACTTACCGTGTGTTCAAGCTCCCTGTTGTGTTCTGGTCCCTAGCGGCTGCCCCAGGAGGAGCTGTACATGCCGCCACTGGTGATCAAGGTGATCGACAACAGGCAGTTTGGCCGGAAGCCGGTGGTGGGTCAGTGCACCATCCGCTACCTGGAGGAGTTCCGCTGCCAGGCAGAGGAGCTGGAGCGAGACCCCACCGAGGACGACATAGGTGAGGAGGAGGAGCGAGAAAAGGAGGAGGAGGTGAAGGAGGAGGAGGTAAAGGTGGAGCAGGAGGAGGTATAAAAGGATGGGGAGGTGAAGGAGAGGGAGGAAGATGAGGAGGTTGAAAAGGACGAGGAGGAAGAGGAGGAGGAAAAGGTGGAGAAGGTGGTACAGGAGGAGGAGGAGGTAGAGAAGGACGAAGAGGAAGAGGGGGTTAAAGAGGAGGAGGAAAAGGTGGTGTAGGAGGTGGAGAAGGAAGGGACTGGGGAAGGAGAAAAACAGACTGATTGATGTGTGAGTGTGATCCATTAGATTGATAGATCGATGGGAATAAGCAAATAAACTATCAGAATAAGCAAAGAAGCCTAAAACAAAGAATGCCTTGGGAATGGGGGCTCTGATGTAGAGATTTCCCTGTGGTTTAAGGGAAAGGATGGAACAGTAGTGACACACTGACAAAGTCCATTGTCTGGTGTGTGCCTACCATCAAACTTCATAAGCTGGATCATCTGTTTTGTGGCAAAGGAAGAGTTTAGAAAGTGAAGGAATCTGTTCAGCAAGTGTGTTTTCTTTTTACAAACAGGAGCGATGGCCCCAACGCCCCGTGATGACATCCTGATTGACATTGATGACAAAGAGCCGCTCATACCTGGGCAGGTAAGACCAGTGACGTCATGTCTCTACCCTGCGAGGCCTTGTATAGGCTAATGGGGGGGTCATTGTGAGGTCATCGCTCTTCGCTGTCTCTCATTGGCCCCAGGTCATCTAATAGAGGGGTTCTCCAGGTTTTTCCTTGGACCGGTGAAAGTGTGTGAGGTATGGTTTTTGGGTGTTTGCTTGCCCTTGACGCTGGCCCTTGTTACAGACCACATAACATACACACACACACCACACACACACACACACACACACACACACACACACACACTTAGTCGCGCCATGCTCTTCCAGGGGTAGTTTCCCCCCTTCGTCTTTAACAACGGAACCAATGGCTCATTCCCGCTGTCGGCACGGCGACCGCACCCAGCCAATAAAAAGGAATGTGTTCCTGATGGCCGGCCAATCCAGTGCTCTGGCACTTACGCCGTGCCATGACAGGGTGACACCACTGATCTGGGACAGAGGACAAGTGTTTCCAAGCTAAGTGCTAAAGGGAGGCCCAATGTGGAGTGCCACTTACTGTAGGGCAGACCCACAGAAACCAACTGGCAGCGCCGGGCACAGGATCACTTTCAGAGGGATGTGGCCGGCCTGGTTGTGGTTGGGGTCGTTTTTGTTTATCTGTCTTGTTTCTGGGGTGTAAGATGTTATTTGTCTCAGTAGACTGTTTCAACGCTAAAAAAACCCAAAAAAACAAAACAAAAAAAAAACGGTGAACTTGAACATTCTATTTTTTTCCCAAAACTACAGTACTACTTGCTACGTTAAAATAAAACTGAAGCCCTGCGGGAACAGCTAATCAAACTCTCTTGAAGTGCATCTATCTATAGTATCAATGTACTGTACTATCTCACACTGTACACAATTAGGTATACATAGCATATACATAGCAATATACATAGCAAATAAGTCTATGGTAAGGTACAGTTATGTACAATGAGGCTGATGAACTGGGAGACTGAGCTGTGTGTGCGGTCTATAGCATCTCGTCAATCTATCTACTCTATCAGATAATAATTTATTAATCAATTAATCAAGGCCACAATCACAAAACTGAAGATAATACAATACTGAAAATCACAAGATATCAAAACAGCAAAGTGTTTAGAATGACTATGGAAGGAGCTGAAAAGAGGTGATAGGGAGGCGGCGTTTTTGGAACTGCTGCCACGGCAACATCTGCTTAACTCCTGTCACTAGGGAGCTCGCGCTTGACTTCTTCAGATGTAGTGACACAAGAGCGAGGCCCTTCCTTCCTGGAGACGGATGAGAGAGAGACGCCGCCGCATCAGGGAAGGTCACAGCCTCAGTGTGTTAATACCACTGATGTAACCTCACCGTTTAAACACTCAGCAGGCGCTGAATGACGACAACGGCAACGCTGCCGACAACGACAACGCCGGGCGGCGGCACCATTGATCCAGTGGAACGTGCTGGAACTTTGTTTTGGTGCTCGAGGGCTTAATTGTTGGGCCTGAGCTGGCTGAGACAATGACCAGCTCCGACTGCACCGTCTGAAGACAGCCCAGGCAGCTCTCCCAGGCGCCGTGAGAGCTCGCTCATCAAACCCGTCATGATGACCACCGCTCGAGAAAATACATTAGAGAAATAAATACAAAACAATAAAGAAATTAGAGGGAAAGGATTATGAAAAATTAGAAAATTGCTTCCATGTTTTGACTGTGACCTTTTCAGTCTTTATTTGTTTAGTCACAGGATTGCACAGAGCTGAGAAGAAAGATGCATCAAATTAAGAATTAAAAGTGGGAAGAGGGGGAAAAAGGAAAAAAATAAAATGAAGCAAAGGCACAGTTCATCCCCTGTATTTTCCATGGTGGCATGTTAGAGTCAGATTGGGTGAGTTTTATTTACATGGTTGACCTTCCACAGTGCATGCCCAAGTCCCGTAGGGGGGAGTTGCGACATTCTCCCATTTCACACAAAAGTGGAAAGATGCTCTTGCCCTTTTTGGACAATTATTTTATTTTCTTCAAAGGGCCCACACCCAGCTCTTGTTAAGGCACGTTGAGAAAAGTCCCCTCCTCTGCCTCGGTGCCACGTTTTCCATTAATGCGATCGGAGAGCCCTGTGTAATTTACATCCGTTGGAGCGACTGACGCAATACCCCCCACCCCCCCCCCATCCCCCCAGTCTACTGCTTTTATTCATTAATTTTGTGGAATACTAATTTACTATAAAGCGCTTAAATACCGTATAGTAGATGATATGGTGATGGTATGTAAGACCAACACAGAGAGGTCAATGCAATTCTTTCTCTACATTCTGTTGCTGTTTCTCTGCCACAATTGGATGTTTTACCCTAACAGTAATACACATAGTTCCTTTGGTAACAGTTTAACTGATGACTGAGGGCAATTGCTTTGTCCAGGCTGAACTCATATCAGTCGACATTACTCTTCTTTTGGCACAATATCGTAGCTGTCACTAGTTACACCAGTTGCGGTTTGACAGAATTCGGCTGACGTTAAGAAGGCGAGGCAAGGAGCCTTATTTATTATTTTTTTTTTCAGGGACCAACGCTCATGTTAAATATGCAGTAAATACCCTCCTTCAAATCCCCTCTCCTGATTTCAGATGTCTGGCCACCACAGCACAATGGGCTTTATTTAGAAATGCTGCACTTTCTCGAGGAGAAAACAGAAGTTTTGTCTCATTTGTTCTTTGGCATGACTTGTCCGACTCATCAAATGCATCATTCGAGCCTGCATAAATAAAAGGGACCACAACCACAGACATCCATGTGAAAATGTGCCTCACATCCCTGGCCTTGTCCATCAGACACTCACTTAGAGAGAGAGAGAGAGAGAGAGAGAGAGAGAGATGGACAGAGAGAGAATGTGAAAAGGAGAGAGAGTGAAAAAGAGAGTGACAGAGAGAGAAAGAGAATCCGAAAAGAGAGTGACAGAGAGAGAGAGAGAGAGAGAGAGAGAATGTGAAAGACCAGACCTTGCTGGTTTTGTGTGGGAGTGCATTTAGTGTATTTACGTACTGTTTTCCTGTGTTAATACTGTACTTTTCTTGTGGCCCTGTGGTGTATGCCCTCATTCGATTGTCGAGAGTCTTCAGCTCAGTCGGATTTTCTTCCATGCTCACCACTAGCTCGTCGGAGCTTGAGCTCGAAATCGGGCTGGGGCTCACACAGGGAGTAGCTACTCCTTTCGCCCGCCCGGGCCTTGGCCGGGAATCCCGGTTTTCAGGGGTCTCTCCTCTCTCTCTCTAAACCCCCCCCCAAGAAAATACACACACACACAGACCAAACCCCCCCCCCTCCTCCCCCTCAGATGGAGAGATCAAATAGACACTCAGGAATGCCGTGCACATTGGGCTACCCTCCCACCCTCTCACTCTCCCACTCTGCCTTGGTGTTCCTGAGGGCTCTTGCCCTCACAGGAAACCCACGCTCGCTTGGGGGAAGCCAGAGAGGAGAATGTGATCGGGGCCTGGTCAGCTACTGTTTGGCCTGGCTGGAAGGAGAGACAAGGAAAAAGAAAAAAAGGGAAGATGACTAGGAGTCTGACAAAGAAAGAAAGAAAGAAAGAAAGAGAAGAAAGGAGAACGGAATCATGGGAGATATCAGATTGGAGCTGACTTTCAGAATTCATGTCTGAATGTTTTAGAACCAAAAAGCACCTCATAACTTCATTTAAAAAGTCCTCTGTAATTATTATTTTTTTAATCAAAGGAGGTCTGAGTGCCCCCGGAATTCAACATGACCTAAATATATACATCTCTCTGTACAGTACATATCCATTGCAGTTGCCCCTCAGAAAAGATCCTTTGATGGTCAAGTTTTTCTTCTGTGTGTAAGGCACTGGCTACTGAAGTCTGTGTGGATGATGGCCATCTGTGTGTGTGTGTGTCTGTGTGTGTGTGTGTGTGTGTGTGAGATAGAGAGACGGAGAGAGAGAGAGTCTGCAGGGCTTTGATGGTGATAAACACATACACACACACACACACACACACACATACACAGAGAGAGAGAGAATTCTTCAAACAATCTAAAATTATTTCCACATCTATAAATTCCTTGTGTTTTGTGTTTTGGAGCCGGACTGGAGGCCGAGGGATCTAACCTAAACTCTCGGGCACATTAAGTGAAATTGAACCCACATAAACTCCCCAAAGACCCCCACTTTGCTCCCGAGGGAACCCAAAACTATGTGTTTGTATTCCTGAGAGCAGAGAGGAGGGGGGGAAAATATGCTCTCGTAAGGAGGAACATGTTTGTCACCTCAAATGGGTTTGCGATAAAGCCAAGTACAACAGTGTGTGTGCGGAGTGGAGAAAACGAACACGGCTCTGGTGGGTTTGGGGATTAGTCATGGTCTTGAGTGGGTTAAACGGCAAGCCTCAGATAGAGAGACAGAGAGAAAGAGGGAAAGTGAAGGGGGGAAGGAGAGAGAGAGAGAGAGAGAGAGAGAGTGAAAGAAATAGGGAGAGAAAGGGAGGATAGAGAGCCAGATGGAGTGAGAGTGTGGTGCAGGCTAGAGAGAGAGAGAGATGGAGAGATTGGAGGGGGTGTAGAGAAAGAAAGAGAAAGAGAGAGAAGGATGGTGAGCCAGATGAAGTGAGAGTGTGGGGCAGCCTGGAGAAAGAGAGAAAGGGATGGGGAGATTGGAGGGGTGTAGAGAAAGAAAGAGAAAGAGAAAGTAGAAGGTGGAAGTGGGAGAGAGAGAGAGAGAGAGAGAGAGAGAGAGAGAGAGAGAGAGAGGTGTAGAAAGGGAGAGCCTGATCAGATGGAGCATGAGTCCCAGCGTGCTGCACATTATGGGGCCGTGTGGCCCTCTGAAGTGAAGCTGAAATATTTGATTTGCCTTTCATGCTCTTCTTGCCTTACCTTCGCCGCCTAGGCCTCAGGGTGAGTTATGGAGGGCCGTGATGATGACAGACAGACACACACACACACACACACACACACACACACACACACCCTCTCTCTCTCTCTCTCGCTCTCTCTCTCGTTTACACACACACATAGACACACTGACACACACACACACACACACACACACACACAAAGACATTTACTGCAATGCAAAGTAATGCAGTGCACATTCAGACGTCGGAGTGGACAACAGCAAACAAAGGGGCCTGGTCCTAATTAGCTGTTCTGGCGAGTGCCTGTGTGTTTCTGCTGCGCTGCTCTTGTATATATAATGCCCAGGCACTAAGCTGTGGAGGCACTGCAAGGGTTCAGGCCCTCCTCTGATGTGGTGAGGCGTTGCGGGCAACTGTGCTCCCCTCCCCAACCCCCCCCACCGCCACCCTGCACATCCCTTTCGCACAACCCCTCCTACTCACCACAGGCGCCACAAGAGCCTCATCTACCCCTCCGAACCCCCCTGACACACACACACACACACTCTCACACTCGCAAAAAACGTTTCTCCCTCAAGGGGTTGAGGAGGCACTCAGCAAGAGGCCTTGGTGCTCATGTCCTCTGTGTGTGTGTGTGTGTGTGTGTGTGTGTGTGTGTGTGTGTGTGTGTGTGTGTGTGTGTGTGCACAACTATTGGGGGGACACAGTGTTGGGTTAGAAGGAGGAGTGGTTTTCACATGGTTTTCACGAACAACTGTGTTAATAATAATAATAATAATAATAATAATAATAATAATAATAACAACAATAACAACAACAGTAATAATAATGAATAGAATAGAAGAGATGATGAACGATTAATGAACTGTGTTTTTGAGTATGTTTGCTGGTGACACTGTAGCTTTCTGAGTCTATGACTTTTCTGAACGCTGCTTGCTTTTGAGAACTTGTGGTGGTTGGTGATGACTTCAGCGTTATTATGGTTGTGTGTGCTCTCATTTGTTATAAATGGACATGATATCAGCGGCTTCTTGCTTTATCCAGGCAGCTGTTTCTGATGTTATTGATTAAGCCCTTCAATTCCATGGCGTCTGTACTTTAGATCATAAAGGTCAGCTTTGACCTTTATACGATATGCCATGTCTTGGGCATGCATTTTTTTGTGTGAGGTTTGTATGTCGCATGTTTTGAAGGGGTTTAAGGATTTATGACGTTTTCCTCAGAGTGTGGTCTGATTTAACAGCACTGACTTTTAATCAGACGTCTGTCAGGCTCTGGGGATCTGTGTGTTATTGTGCTGACATAAATCCTTTTGTCTGTGAAGCTGCACGTCCCTGTCCCCCCCCCCTTTACACCCGTAACCCTTGGTCCTCTTCCCTGCCAGTCAAGCAAGTGAGGATGCATGGCGTTAGCTGGCGTGGGTGTGCCACTTGTTCTCTCTCTTTCTCTCTCTTTTTCTCTCTCTTTTTTTCTCTCACTCTAATCATTTCTCTACCCCCACCTTCTGTCCATCTCTGCCCT
>JASCQY010000062.1:860290-874142 GCA_030264315.1 Sardinella tawilis
ACTGGAGTGTGGGGGTTGGAGGGTGATGGTGGGGGTGGGGATGGGGGAGGAGGTGGAGAAATGGTGGGGGTTGGAGGGTATGGTGTGTGTGTGTGTGTGTATGGGGGATTGGGGGGTGGGTGGTGGTGGGGGGAGAGTTGTTGTACTGTAGGCGGTGGGATTTTGGTTTTGATGGCTGCTGGTTGCCATGGTACGAGTTGTCAGTCTCCCAGGAGGGGTGACACAGAGACCCCCTCGGCCAAAACTGCTGAGCTCAGCAGTGGAGTTTCAGCGATAGCTCCACAAGCAAGGAGTTGGGGGTGGGTGGGGAGAGCATTTTGGGTATGTGTGTGTGTGTGTGTGTGTGTGTGTGTAGATGGGGGTGTGGGGCATTTGGGGTATGCTTAAGTATGTGTGTGTGTGTCTGGTGGATGGGGGTGTGGGGCATTTGGAGTATGCTTGTATGTGTGTGTGTGCGTGTGTGTGTGTGTGGTGGGGAGGGGGGGTTATTTGGGCCGGGGCACTCTCTTGTGCTTGTGGGATTCTGGGGCTTCGGCGTCGTTTGTCTCACGGCTCCTTTGAAAATAACAAGGCTGGGTGTTTATTATTGGGATTGGTTCAGACTGTCGGCGTGGTGGCGGTGGCGGTGGTGGTGGTGATGCTTCCCCCGTGGCTCCGACCCATTCCATTCGCCGCACCAATCCTGTGGCGTTGGGCCTGCAGAGCCGTGCCATCATAAATTTTCACCCTAGTTATTTTTCCTGTAACGACGCAACTTTAAACTTTACTTATTGAATTTCGAAATGCCTTGGTTACTGAGAAGGTCATTCTCTGTTAATGTTTATATATAAAGGAAACCAAATAGCAACCCTTGTATGGATTTTGGTCCAGGACTGGTAAAGCTCAGTCCTTTGGCCTTTGTGACAATGGACTTGTTGTACTGCATAGTGTGGAGTTATAGCACTGGAATAATAATTTCACCAATGGTGGGACTGCTTCTGGGCAGTGGCAAATGAAGTGAAATAATAACAGTGGTCAAAACACACAGAAAATGCCCACACTGGGAAGACACACACATGTGTGCCTACACACACAGAGACACACATTTTCTCTCTCTTACACACACACACACACACACACACACACACACACACACAGATATATATATATATTCTCTCTCTCTTTCTCTCTCTCCCTCTCACACACATACACACACACACACACACACACACACACACATATTCTCGCTCTCTTTCTCTCTCACACACACACACACATACTGTACACACTTACTGTACACACACATACACACACACACACACACACACATACACAAACATACACACAGAGTGCTTATCCTTTACCTCTTCTCAGATCTATGACCGTGAGCTGGAGAGGGTGGATGGTTTCGAGAGGCTGGCCGACTTCTGCCAGACCTTCAAACTGTATCGTGGCCGAACTCAGGACGAGAGCGAGGATCCCTCTGTTGTCGGAGAATTCAAAGTAAGATTTGCCTCACACACACACATGACCTTACAAGGAGACAAAAAATGGCTGAAATGGTGGATTCCCAATGCCCCCCCCCCACAACCCTAAAACATGAGGCCTTACTGGCATACAGTAACTGCTATGAATCAGCCAGTGATGAAACACATGCCAGTAAAGTCGATCATTAGGGTGTACAGTAGGGGTAACAGTATTATTCACAGTCATTGGCTGCGCTTCCCAAAACAATCTTAGCGCTACGATGATCGTAGGTATAGGAAATGGTATATGTTAAGATCATCTTAGCACTAAGAACGTTTTGGGAAATGCGGCCATTCTCTGCTGTAGTCACCCTATTATTAGTTCTGTAGATGGGCAATTCAACGGAACAAGAGTGTTGTTTTTTTTGTCATGCTAATAAAATTCCATGGTATGGTTATGTGTAAGTGATTACATGAAAGTTGGCCATCTACTGTTCTTGGTTGTACAATTTACATGAAACACAATAGCTTTTACATGTCTACATGTCTTTTCATTGGTGTTGTACTGTAGATGTGACAAAATGACAATTTTCTGTGGAATGTCTCTGAGGACGAAGAGCTTATTTATCTTTTTTTGTGAGTGATCAGTGTCATTTCTTGCAAAAGGCTGATTTGTCCGTGTCCCCCCTGTCTGATCTCAGGGCATGTTTAAGATCTACCCGCTGCCCGACGACCCCTCTACCGCCATGCCCCCTCGCCAGTTCAACCTGCTGCCCCCTAACGGCACTGCGGAGTGTCTAGTGAGAATTTACATCATCCAGGCCACTGGACTGCAGCCTAAGGACACCAATGGCAAGGTGAGTGGCACCATGGTGGGGTGAATCAGTTCGTCAGGGAAACCATCGGGATGGGGTGGGATTAGATAGATTTTTGTATATATTTATATTATATAAAATTATTATTTTTTGGGCTTTTTTGCTTTTATTCGGACAGTTCGAAATGAGTGGGAGAGAGAGATGCTGGAGGATCGGGAAATGACCTCGGGTTGGATTTGATTTATAGTACGGTGCCTTAGCCAACTGAGCCACAGTACCCCTGGGGTTAGAATGATTTTAAGGCCCTGGCACTGACAGGGGGCCCCAGAGAGCGTTTTAATATTGTAATCAATGTTAGGGGGGCCTAAAATTATTTTCTGTCACAGGGCTCAAAATTTCTAGCAATATTTCTACCCCTGTTGGCTGTCACGTCATCTCAAAAGTCTAATACCCTCACTCTTCACCTCAAAAGGCTTAGAAATATTCCCTCACTCTCCACCTCAACACTGGTGAGTTGTGAGCCGTCTGGTGCATCACTCATTTTGGTGCTGGTTTTGGTGGTGGTTTATAAGGTCCCCTTTCCATTGTAAGCGCGTTAGATATCTTGACAAGCACTACATGGTAGTAGGCTAGAGTAGCAGTAGTAGCAGTAGTGGTAGTAGTGGTAGTATATGGATACCTGAAAAAGAAATGTGTGTTGAATCATATGCTGGATCTCGATGTCCAGTGCATTAGAATGGACAAGGCATATGTGCCATCGTGTTACACACTCCTCCAAACTCTATGCTGCATGATTCTCTAAGGTTAAATCCCAATGCTACCCTTAGCCCTTTGCCATTAGCCCTGAGCACAGAGCCCTGAAAGAACCGGTTTGAACCAGCTAATCATGATGTCTATACTGTACATGTCAGTTAAATGGATTAGCCAGAATGAATCAACCCGTAGCCCTGTTGTCTGAGGCTGCCGAGTGCTGTCGATAGGTATCAGAACGTTAGCAATAGGTAAAACGTAGACTGAATTAGCGAACTGCCCGCTAACGCTAACAGATGGGGCA
The DNA here is from genome assembly GCA_030264315.1 of Sardinella tawilis. Classification (NCBI taxonomy): domain Eukaryota; kingdom Metazoa; phylum Chordata; class Actinopteri; order Clupeiformes; family Clupeidae; genus Sardinella; species Sardinella tawilis. The sequence goes on from JASCQY010000062.1 coordinate 863,605, forward strand.
TATGAAAACGAAACTGACATGCCCTCAACAGTTCATGTTGGCTTTTGTTTCACTATTTGGTCTACCGTGTCTGAAAATCTGTCATTCTCATACCTATCGACAGCACTTAGCAACATGAAACAGCTGGGCTACAGTAGCCTACTGTATGTGTTGATTCACTCCGCTAATCACTTTAAGTCTCTGAGGGTTCAGGACTATGGATGGGCCCTAGGATTCAACCTTAGAGAATCATGGGTAATTTGTCTCACATAATGGCACATACAGTACAGGGCTGCGTTTCCCAAAACATCTAAGAAGTGCTACGATGGTCGTAACGTATGCCATTTGCTATACCTTAAGATCATCGTAGCACTTACGAACATCGTAGCCTAGATGTTTTGGGAAACGCAGTCCAGTACTGTACTGTATGTCTCATCCATTCTAGTGCAGTATTTTCAGTAGTTTCAGAATTGTTATAGTCGTCATAGTCACTCAATTCAAACTCAGCGCTTTTAAATACACTTCTGTGCAACACATCACAAACTTACAGCTCTACTCTTTCTGAACCCAACCAAACTCTCTTATGACCTTGATTCATGACATTCTGACTTATCAGATCTACGATACTTAGCGAAGAACCGCAAAACAGTTTCGGTCACATAGTAACACTGAAAGAGGATGGAATTGGAATCGTATTTTACTTGGCCTGCCCGCACTCGGGCTACTCTCAGTCAGGTTGGTGAGACTGCCACAGCTCTTTTCTCAGCATCCCCCTGTTGATATTATGCGCTGACACGAGACGGCGGAGCCGTAAGTGCGAGCAGGCAGACACACCCTTGCATCAGTGTTGACACCCGAGCGGCCTGGATTGTGGGGCTCTCCCATCAGAAGCCCTGGCACTGCGGAGCCCCTCCTTGGCTCTCGGCTCTCGGCGAGGCCGTCATCACCTCCTAAGCCCAGAGTTATGATATGGAACATTGCACACACACACACACACACACACACAGTCAAACTCTCAGACACACACACACACACACACACACACACACACACACACACACACACATATTCACACATACAGTATACACACACACACACACCTCTCTTTCATTCTCTCTTTCTCTCTCACACACATTTTCAGACTCACACACTCTCAGGCACACATGCATACACACACACACACACACACACACACACACACACACACACACACACACACACACACACACACACTCAGTCAGACACACAGTTGTGTTTTGGTCCACAGTATCTTGTGTGAAATAGAGCACAAGAAAACCTAACGGAGCAAAATGATAAAACACGTTTGTGATTGAGTCAATTCAATTCTCCATGCCTGTGTGAGAGAGTCTGAGTGTGACCACCTTTCTGTGTGTCCCACACACAGTGTGACCCCTATGTGAAGATCTCGCTGGGGAAGAAGACTATCAACGACCAGGACCACTACATCCCCTGCACTCTGGAGCCTGTGTTTGGAAGGTGCTGCACTGGATCACAACATCCCTTCTCCTTTTTTCTCCTCTCCTCTCTCCTCTGTCTCTTTTCCTCTCCTTTCCGACCTCTTTCTCTCTGCTTCTACTCTCTTTCTCTTTTCTCTCTCCTCTCCTGTTCTCTCTTCTCTAACTCTTTTTTTACTCTGTCTCTTCTTCACCTCTGCTTTCCTCTCCTTTTCTTCTCCTCGAATCTTCTCTTCTCATCTCTCCCTCTCCTCTCCTCTCTGTCTCTTCTCCATTTCTGTCTCTCCTCTGTTCTCCTTGCATTCTACATTCTACAATCTGTTCTGTTCTTTTCCACTCTCTCTCTCTTTTTTTCTTCACTCCTCTCTCTTCTTTTGTCCTGCTCATCTTATCTCCTCTAATTTTCTTGTCTTTCTCCTCTCTCTCTCATTTCTCTCCTCTCTTCTCCTCCATCTGTTCATTTGCTCTTTTCTGTTCTCTCCTCTCCTCTTCTCTCCGCTCTCTTCTTCTCTCCCCTCTTCTCCCTCACCTCTCACTCTCCCTCTCTCCTCTCCTCCCCTCTCCTCCCCTCTCCTCTCCTATCCTCTCACTTCATCACTGTGTTTCCTGTGCTCTGGCCACCACACCAGCAGGGGGCGCTGGACTCATTGCAATAGCAGCGTGACCTTGTTGGATTTTTTTATTGTGATGTGATGTGAAAGCCGGCAGCCAGCCGCTTGAGTGATTATTATTAATGTGTGAAAGAGGAATGTGTGTGTGTGTGTGTGTGTGTGAGAGAGAGAGAGAAATAGAGAGCAAGAGCGAGAGAGAGATGAGCCCGGACACATGGGCGGATGAGAGTCACACTCTGACATGTGTGTGTCTGTCTGTGTGTGTGTGTGTGTCTGTGTCTGTGTGTGTGTCACACACGTGTGCAGGATGTTCGAGCTCCGTTGCACGCTCCCCCTGGAGAAGGACTTGAAGATCATGCTGTACGACTACGACATGCTGACGAAGGATGAGAAGATCGGCGAGACCGTCATTGACCTCGAGAACCGGTTCTTGTCACGCTACGGGGGCCGGTGCGGTCTCCCGCAGTCCTACTGCGTGTAAGTCATGCCGTACTGACGCTGGGAGCCGAGAACCAGTGACATATTTCATTCGCAGAACACAGAGAGCCAGCCGTTCAAAGCATACTCATGTGTTCTGTGTGTGTGTGGGTCGCGTCGCCAAATGCGTTTGCGCAAGGGACCGATCGATTGTAGGTTTGTCTGGTGTCTGTCGGTCTGTCTGTCTGTCTGTCTGTGTGTGTGTGTGTGTCTGTCTGTCGGTCTGTCTGTCTGTGTGTGTATGTGTTTGTATGCATGTTTGTGTGTGTATGCATGTCTGTGAGTGTGTGTGTGTGTGTGAGCAAAGAGTCTGAGTGTGTCTGTTATTGTGAAAGAGGATTAAGATGAGTTGTGTTGTTTGTGTGTGGGTGTGTGGATGTGTTTGTGTGTGTGTGTGAAAAAGACAGAGTGTGTCTGTCATTGTGAAAGAGGACTAAGATGACTTGTGTTATGCGTGCGTGTGTGTCTGTGTCCGTGTTTGTGAAAAAGACAGAGCGTGTCTGTCATTGGGGACAAGGACTAAGATGAGTTGTGTTATGTGTGCTTGGGTGTGTGGATGTGTGTGTGTGTGTGTGTGTGTGTGTGTGAAAAAGACAGAGAGTGTCTGTCATTGGGTAAGACGACTGAGATGAGTTGTGTTTTATGTCATGCTCCTATGATAGAAGATCCTTGCATGTTAGTTTGACTGTTCCAACTGAAGGCGTCTGTTGAGGTACAAGCCAATATGCCAGACAGATGTGTGTGTGTGTGTGTGTTTGTGTGTGTGTGTGTGTAAGTATGTGGCGTATGGGGGTATGTGTGTGGGTGTGCTGAGTGTTCTTGGGAACATTTTGCTCTGCGATCGACCAATGTGGTTGTGTGAGAGTGTGACCTTCTCTCTGCCCCCCCCCCCCCACCCCCAACTCCTCAACACCCCCCACCCCTGCCCCCTTGCTCAACAGCTCTGGTGTGAACCAGTGGCGTGACCAGCTCAGGCCTACGCAGCTGCTGCAGCGACTCTGCGAGAGACGGAACTACCGGCTGCCCGTCTACAAGCCCGACAGCGTCCACTTCAGGGGTCTGGAGTACACGGCTTCCGACCTGGGCGAGTCCAGATACGGAGGTAAGGTTTAGAAAACCAGTGATCTACAGTACAGTGTTGTACATGCAGTGATCTACACACACAGAACAATAATGGGTAACACTTTATTTGAAGGAGTCTACATAAAGGTGACTTGAGTCTGTTATGAATATGACATGACACATATCATGTCCATTAGTGACACTTCAGTCATGTTAATGACTTGTCATAAAATGTCAATCGTTTTTTGAAATGCAGACTTTGGGATGCAAGCATTACAAAAACAGAATGACACTTAAAGGAGTTGCCCGGAGTAAATCAAACCGAAGCCCTGTTGTCTGAGGCTGCCGAGTGCTGTCGATAGGTATCAGATTGTACAATGTAGACCAAATAAACCGCTAACAGATTAGGGCATATGAAAACGAAACAGACATGCCCTAATCAGTTAGCATTGGCTGCCGTTTCGCTATTCAGTCTACCATGCATGAAAATCTGTCGTTCTCATACTGTACCTATTGATAGCGCTTAGCAACGTGAAACAACAGGGCTATGTGTTGATTGACTCCGGATAATTCCTTTAATGACAACTGTCATAAACATGAATGTCATTAATCATTAATGTTCACGATCAGTGTCATGTCATGTTTATAACAGGCTCATATCACACTTATATGCAGACCCCTTCAAACATTCATGATACAGTCAATACGTATTAAAATGGCATATGTTTTTAAGATGGAAATGATAATTACCTCAGCCAAGGAAATTGTTTTCGCCAGGCCTTTGTCTTGTTTGTTTGTTTGTTTGTTTATGTACAAGATAGGTAACTAAAAAAGTACTGCACAGATTTGGATGAAATTTCTAGACAACGTGGGTATTAGGACAGAGAACAGATTCTTAAAGTTTGGGGGTGATCCAGAACACTGTCTGGAATTTGTATCGGGTCAGTGATGTTGTATTGCCTTGGCGGAGGTCTGTGCTCTCCAAGTGCTTTTCTAGTGTACACATTGTACTGGGTTGTGGAGATTACATGAACATTTTTACAAAATAATTCAGTCATACTACACCTTCTCATGTTCTGCCTCTTATCTCCATATCTTCAACAATAGGGCCTTCTTCACTATTGCGTCTTTCCAGCAGCACTAGTAAATCCAGGGCTGTTCGCATCCTAAAATGTAAGTTGACTCTGAATAGACTCCAAATAGATTTAAAATAGGCTCAAATCAGGACGAGGAGAGATGAGAGCAGAGACTTAATGCACTGAATCTCCTGTTGGCCGAGTCTTTAATGAGGTTTCCCAAGTGTTAAGAATCCAACCAGAATCGCTCTGCACCCAGAAGTGAGCTTTAGCTTTAAGGATAAGGCCTTTCCTGTGGAGGCTTCACAGAACATGGCCTTTGTGAGATTGCGTGGGCTAAAGGTGTTAGCCAAATGCTGTTGGTCCTTTCATGACCTTTGACCTTGACAGTGCACTTGAGCCTGGCACACCTGTGCATGCACATGTGTGAGTCCATTCAGCCGTGAGAAATGGACCGTTTCTGTGTGAAAAGTACCGAAGCAGAGAAGCCCAGCCCAGCCCTGCTCAGTCCAGCCCAGGGCCCGAACAGGAAAGGCTGGTGCTTTTTCTCTGGCACGGCAGGATAACGGCAGGGGGTTAATCACCCACATGGTCTAAAGCTCATCACATCTTCCAACATTAAAAGCCCGGCAGTGAGCGAGCTCCACTGCGGCCTTAAGCAAACACTGACAGCAAAGAATAACAGCACGAGTCTCAAACCGTATCATACATCATATCTGAGAATGTGTGTGTGTGTGAGTGTGTGTGTGTGTGTGTGTGCGTGGTATCGTCTGGTCCTGCTTGGGCGATAAACGAAGGAAAAAATGACTTGCGAGTCAGCATGACTAACAACAGCAGGCGATCTGAAGGAGACGGAGGAGAGCTGTGTAAATGTACAATACCTTTGGCGCGGCCAGTAAATTCACAGTAAATATATCACTCCTCGGCGTGGCAAAAACGGGAGGCTCACGGTCACCGCTCGTTAGCGCCTGATACCAGCGCCGCCCCGGCTATACACTCCCCGCTCGCTCTGTGACTTTGGTCCAACGGCGCTGCGTCAGTCTCTCTCTCTTTCCCGGCGACCTACTTTAACCTCCCTCTCACCACTTTGTCTACCCCCCCCCCCACACACGCACACACACACACTCTCACACACCACCTCCTCATTGACTCAGTTTACCTTGAAAAAGTGGGACTGAAAAACAGATAAATAATTGAAGGGGGTCTCTGCCACACTTGGGTCAGACTGTTGGGGGCTAATGTGGTGATGGGGGGAGGGTGGGGGTCGGAGGGGATTGATGGGGGGGTGGTGGTGGTGGGGGGTTCGGCTGTGGCTCTGACAGCACTGTTTCCCCTCTGTGGTGAGCCCGGCAAGGTCAGGCCCAGAGATTTACGGTGCACCAGCACGCGGGCGGCCCAGGCCAAGATCAATACTGCGGCGGGGGCCCTCGCAGCCTTGAGCTCCTGGGTGGAATACTGCTGCTCTTTGTTTCCACATGTAGCTTGCGGTAACCCCTCTTCACTCCTCCACGACCCCCCCCCCTCCTCCCCTCCCCCTCCACACACACACACACACACACACACACACACACACACAACCACCACCACCCCACCCCGTCAAAGCGATTGTCAGGCGGCCATTTTGAGGTGGGCAGCGGTGTAGCAGAGGGGCCGAGGCCAACTCCACGGCGGGGAGTTTGTCTTCATCTTCGTTTCCTTCCATCCTCTCCGCTCTTTCTCCTCTTGTCTCCTCTCGTCTCCTCTCCTCTCGTCTCCTCTCCTCTCCTGTCCTCTCTTCTCTTTTTTGACACTCTGGACTCCACACAGGGTTTGAAACCATAAACTGCTGCGGAAAAGACCGGAAAAGAAAAAAAAAAAAAGGGGGGGGGGGGGGGGGGGGAGAAATTTTGTACATCGACAGCAATGAAATCAATGGATCATCCAAAGACCTGAGAAGGATAAACAAGCTCATGATCCCCTCCTGCTGTCTCTATAAATGGAACACAGTAATTCAAGAGACTACTTGGTCGGCGTGTTCTGTTCCATTTTATTTTTTTCCCCTCTGGATCTCACTTGATGGCTCTTCTGTTGTGAATCCACAGGCGATGCCCAGACCTCCGACCCTCATCTGGGCCCCTTGCAGGAGCGTCTGGCCCTGCTCATCCTCCGCAGGCAGGGGCTGGTCCCTGAACACGTGGAGACGCGACGCCTTTTCAGCCCACTGCAGCCGGAAATAGAACAGGTAGCAAGATTCTGATTCTAGATGATTCCATTACACACCTCATCACTCACTAACAAAAACACTGATTAGAAGCAGAGACTGAAACAGCCATATTGGGTTTGGGGCAGTTTTATAATGCAGTTAAAGGCAGAATGACTGTCCAAGTTATGGCAAGCTTTTGTTTGTGTATTTATTTGTTTATTTGTTTTTTGGATGTTGTGTAGGGGAGATTGCAGTTATGGGTTGACATATTCCCTAGATCCTTTGGACCACCAGGGCCTCCCTTCAATATCACACCACGTAAAGCCAAGAAGTAAGAAACTCCTTGCATAATAAAATATATATATTTTTGGACAAATTAACGTATAAATATGATTGACTTGAAATTAATTGAATTTTAAATGTTTGATTTGTTTTTTTTGTGCCTGTTCCTATAGGTTCTTCTTGCGCTGCATAATATGGAACACAAATGATGTCATCCTTGACGACGTCAGCATTAGCGGAGAGAAAATGAGTGACATCTATGTCAAGGGGTATGTATGGGCTCACCAGGGCCCAGTATTTTTAAAGAGTTTAAATCCATGTTTTGTTATGTGTGATTAGGGCCCCGTTTTTAAAAAGTAATTGTGGCCCAGGTTTTAACATATTTTAACTTTAACTTCTGAACTCCTCCGACGTTATTGCTTTGTGAAGACGCTCATACACTGTTTCTCAAAGTCGAGGATGCTTCCTTGGTAGCACACTGGCCTCGGAAGCCGTGCACTAGGAAGACGAGCATTCAAACCTCACGAACATTCGAAACATTGAAACATTCTAAATCCTCGAACACCGAGGATCCATCAGTGCAGCCTTGAAAAGCCTTCGAAAGAAGGAGAATTTTGAAGCATCCTTGACTTTGGAACAGTATTTGGCGAGGTGCGATGACATGGAATCCTCGAAAAAGTGGCTTGGAAGGATGCTTCCTTGACTTTGAGAAACAGTGAGTGTCAGCTCGGTGCTCTCTCCTCCTCTCAGCTGGCTGCATGGGCACGAAGGGAGCAAGCAGAAGACGGACGTTCACTACCGCTCCCTGGGGGGCGAGGGCAACTTCAACTGGCGGTTCCTCTTCCCCTTCCACTACCTGCCTGCCGAGCAGCTCTGTGTTGTGAACAAGAAGGTGAAAATGGCCCAATTTCAATGTCCACACTTACAGACTCGCCCAAGGTTTACACTAGATGCGTTACAGACATAACGTCACAGACAAGTCGCGTCAAAAATACATAAAAAAAGACTGGTGTATTTGTTTAGATCACTGTAGATTAGAGATTAGAGATACTTTATTAATCCCGAATTAAGGTTTTGAATGTCTGCGCGCTTTCTGATGTAGCCAGTTTCATAGATTTTAGTGGAGGATAACTGTTACAGCAAGTACGTCTTTGACTTATAGCATCCGGTGTAGCCTCCCTCTTATATGTTTGTTCACACTAAGTGTGCGAGGGTTTGTGGGTGTCGGGGAACTGTCAAGTGCGTGAGGGCTTAGTTGCACCCTTTCTAAACTTTTTTCTAAAGTCAGCATCGCTTGCAGACTTTGCTAAATGGAATTAGGCCTACCCACAGTTTGTGGAATTGGGACGTGAAACGCTAGAGAGACACAGAAACTTAAAAAAAAGACATCACAAAAAAAAAATTGCCATAAAACTGAAATGGAAACATGTTTACAACATGGCTTTAGTGCTGCTAATTGAACGATCTGTCACAGTAGGTGTCCCAATCATGCAAACAGCAAGATATGAGCATGCACAGCCTCTCTCCAACCTGTCAAGAGTTAAGTTAACAGCGTGCACCAGTTACAGTATCTTCCTGGGGGCTCAGGGCTTAGGTGTCAGGGAGGACATTGAGATTGGACCCTATGTGTCTGTCCAGCCCCCCCCCCCCCGATTCACCCCCCGTTGGCACGGCCCAGTGCCCCCCTTTTGGACGCACCAGATGTGAAGTTCCGCAGCTACTTATCCAGTTGAGTTTATTGCGCCCCAACCTGCCACGGCATGTGATATATGTGTTGTGAGAAAGCGGAGGGGGGAAAGAACCTGAGGACACAGTAGCTTTTTCGGAGCTGCTGTCACAGCGGGAGGAGAAAAAACAGCCTATGATAGATATGACACTTATGGTCTGGACTTGGCTGCGGAGAAATCGGTTAGTGCGCAGCGCAGCGCACGATTTACGACAGCAGTACCCGCTCGATGTATATTAAGAGACACGTATTGTGGGCGCTGGCAGGTGATTGATATGTTTGGCTTTGACGCGTTTGATGAATCGAGGCTCGAACTCGAGACTCGAATCCTTCTGATTTGGGAAGAGGAGAGAAAAAGTGACTCACTCAGGGGATGTGTTCGGAGAATGATTAAATGTGATAAATCTCCTCGTCGATTAAATGTGATAAATCTCCTCGTCTCATCTCGTTTGTTTTTTTACGCCCCAAGGCTAGGCGAAGGTTGTCAGGCAAAGTGTGCAGACATGTGCTTGTTTACTGAACGCAGTGTAGCAACAGAGAGTCGCGAAGTGTCCTCCTCATCATTCCCACTGTGCCGGTGGCTCCATCCATCAACGTGCCGAGTACAGTAGGGAATGCCGTCACGGCTCTGGAATCCCGTCTGGCGAGCCGGTGTGGAATTCATATGTGGCAGTGGTAGTTCCACGATCTCTCTCTCTCTCTCTGTCCGAATCTCCTTTTGACTCTTGCTATTATTATGTGCACACGTGTGTGTGTGTGTGTGTGTGTGTGTGTGTGTGTATGTCTGTCTTTCCTGCATCCTGAGGCACTTGAGAAACACACCTTACCAACAAACATATTTCCTCTCTTTCTTTCTCTCTCTCTGAATCTCCTTTTGTCTCTTGCTATTATGTGCACACGTGTGTGTGTGTGTGTGTGTGTGTGTATCTGTCTTTCTTGCATCCTCAGGCACTTGAGAAACGCACCTCACCTACAAACATATGTCCTCTCTCTCTCTCTCTCTCTCTCTCTTCCCTCTTGCTCTCCATTTGCAGGATCACTTTTGGAGTATGGGCAAGACTGAGGCCAAGCTGCCACCCAAGTTCACCATCCAGATCTGGGACAATGACAAGTTCTCCTTCGATGACTATCTTGGTAACAGAACAATAATGCACTATGTGGAAGCATTTCTGTGTGGGGGAGAGAAGCCCCCCCCCCCCACCACCACCACCTTCTGATTTCTTTTCCTCTCCACATCCTCTTCTCCTCTTCCTCCCACTCTTCTCCTTCCTTTCTTCTATCTTTTCTTTTCCTCATATTCATTACTCCACCTCCCTTAAAACCACATTGACATTTTTGGCTCGTTCCGTAGTTGGGACATGACAGTACAGTAGTAAGTTAAAGAGAAAGTGCAGATTTATCGTAGATGGAGTCACATTGAAGGGAATGTGGTGCGTACGCCTGGTTGAGGGCTTGCGTGACTGAAAGTTTCTCAAAGTGAGCCAAAGGATCAGGCGCAATAATGTGACAAGGAAGTCATACTTTGTGTACCATAATTCATCGTTATTGTTTTTCCATCTCCCTGGTAACTCCACGATTCTTTGGAGCCATGATTTCTGTGTGTGTGTCTGTGTGTGTGTGTGTGTGTGTGTGTGTGTGTGTGTGTGTGTGTGTGTGTGTGTGTGTGTG
>JASCQY010000062.1:1029348-1046584 GCA_030264315.1 Sardinella tawilis
CCCAGTCCCAGCCCCAACCCCAACCCCAAGCCACCTCGCCCCACACCATCCTCTACCTCACACTGGCCTGAAATAAGAAGAGCCAGAAGTCAACCTTCCCTCTCTCTCTGTCCCTTCTCCTTCTCCTTCTCTCTGTCTCTCTCTCTCTCTTTTCCCCTTTTCTGTTCTCTTTCTCCCCCCTCCCGCTCCCTTCTCCCTTTCCTCTTGTTTTCGACCCCTTCGTGAAGCATGTTGATCTGCATAGACGGCAGCACAGCTCCCTGTAGATCTCTATCGGCTCTATTGAGCAGCAGAAATGTGAATCCAATTACCCTCAGCAGCGCACACTTTATTGAGATGACTGGATAAAATGCAGAGGGATTCTCCCCCACCCTGCCCCCCTACTCCCCACTCCTTCTTATTATTCACTTCTTTCTTTCTTCCCCTCTCTCTTTTTTCCCCTTTTCATTCTTTTCTTCCTCCCTTCCTTCCCCTTTTCCCCCTTTCCCCCTCTCTTTTTGAGTCATCTTGATATTAAACTGTTCTCTGCAGTTTCTCTTTGCTCTCTGCTTCTGATCTTTTTTTTCTTCTTCTTCTTCTTCTTCTTTACTTTCCCCTTTTCTTCCCCACTTTGTCTTTCGGTTACTTTATATATACGTTGTCGGAGTACATTTTGCATCTCAATCCCCAAGTCCTGGCTCGATATCAGAATATTTCCAAACACACACACACACACACACACACACACACACACAAGTACAGCATGTGTGTTGAAAACCAGGGAAAACCTAATGCTACAAAAAGCCACCTGCCAAACCTTGGCATAGCAGCAGCAGAACATCAAGCTTCACCAAAGCAAACAATAATTACGCATCAAGGCCAAAACATTAATTACATCCCTGAAAGAATTCTAATCCTTTTCAAACGGTGACACGATTTATTGCTTAGCACCAACATACTGTACATGCAGAGCTCCAGGGGAAAGGGCAACCCGCATTTTGTGTAAAGAGAGAATATGTCCATGCTATGCCTTGCTAGGTGAGTTGTTTATTTTTTCATTGTTTTGTTGTTGTTGTTGTTGTTGTTGTTGTTTGTTTTTGTCAGGAGTGACGCAGTGCTGCTCTCTTCATAATATGACATACCACTTATCTTCTACCACTGCATGTCATCCATCTTACTGTCCCTCTCTGGTCAGCGGTCAGCACCCTATCCTCTCCGAGCTCAATTAACTTATTAGCATTAATGACAAAAACAAACAAGATTCCATCATGGTGCTTGGTTCAATGTTCCAAAACATCTCTCTCTCTCTCTCTCTCTCTCTCTCTCTCTCTCTCTCTCTCTCTCTGTATATGTGGGTTTGGGATGTGGTGTGGGGTGTATCCAAGGCCTTAACACTCAACAAGTATCTGCAGGCTCTTCACTTCAGATGTTAATTTATGGCCATGAAATTAGCAGAATCGGTGATGTAATGCCACACAACCACAGTGACCTCAGTGCGACTTATGCTTATCCTGTGTCTGCGCTGTATGAATGACTATTCATGTGTATTGTTTGTGCATTTGTGGAGAAGGTTGGGGCTTTGTGACTGGTGCACACACATATGTGTGCTCGAACATCACAGTGATATATCAAACAAACTGTTCTAAAGGATGATCTCATTTTCCTCAAAGGGTCATAGCGTTCGTCAGTATTCCATTACTTATGTTCTAGACAGTAAAATGGCCAATACGATATCACACAATTCCTTGTGTTTTTTGGCTGCACCTGTACTCAGAGATGCAAGGGTTGAGAATTAGGTAATAATACCATTTATAACACATTTATATCACATATCATGCAACTCTCACATCACATAGCCTATTTTTTTTATCCCCAACATGACTACCAGGCCTATGATGACTTGCTAAGCCATTGGATTGAATCTTTATATAAGCACTTTATAAACACACTTATGATTGCTTACGAATGTGTTATAAACTCCTTATTCAATTCAACTGAAATGTGAGGGGAAATGACAGTCTATCACAGGTGATGCAGAACCAGTCATGATGGTATGCTGTGCTAAGAGTACCTTTAGCCAGAGTTTGGACTGTCCTTGACACTGGGTTGTTGCATCATCCATGTAGTTTCCCCCAATCACCCCCCCCCCACACACACACACACACACACACACACACAGGATCCCTCCACCCTTCTGGCCTCACAAGAGTGACTGAGGAGCTGAGTCAACGGCACGCAAGCTGCCTTGACCAGGGTATGGCTACGGAACATCTGGCCTTTATTACAAAATAAATCTTCTCTCCGACACCTCTCACTTGTTCTTGAGGGCTCTTACCAATCTGGAGAAGCAAAGCACAGGGCCTTGTCTCTCTTCCTAAACATTATCAAATGTGTGGCTCTGCTCCTCTATTGAGTCACCGCACAACCCACGAGTGAGGAAACGTGCGTCAGCAAACAACTGGTCGAGTGCGGGCAGAGTGTACCACTGCGTGTTGCGTCAATGGTGTGACGAAGCACAGACGTGTCATTTGGTGTCTGTGGATGGGGACTGATTGGCTGGTGATAGTGACTAACATATGTGGCTCTTCTCCTGATGTACTCATATGGATCCCAGTAGATACTAACTGTCTTAAAGGAGAAATCCGGTGTTAATCCAACATATAACCAACAATAACCGAATGGGGCACAGACACTCACTTTCAGTCTCTTATGCCCCATTTAGTTGATGCTAGCTTCTGGTTCACTTCTCTGTTTTAACAAATCTTCTAGTTCTTTTTTTCAAACAGACAGCACCCAGTGACCTTAAACAACAGGACTATTGATTGATTTGCGCAATATATCTCCTTTAATCGTCACTGTCCAAGGGATAACTGGAGTCCAGACACTCTGTGGCTCCCTCTAATAGATTGATGGTCTGCACCAATACTGGTTTATGACGGAGGAAAAAAAGTGAGTGATGAGGGGAGATTACTGGAAATGACACAGAAGCAGGGAAGAGGGTTCAGGATTCCTCTTGCACCAGAGAGGATTCTGGGTCTTTAACCTTGGTGCGACCTAGAGTAAATGGTGTCCGATTGTTGAAAATGCCAACAGATAGTTGAGATTCTCTGGCTGGGATTCTTCTCTCTCTCTCTCTCTCTCTCTGTTTTTATTTAAAGCTTCACCGTTGGATTGATCCCACATCCACACAGATGCAAGTTGTACTGTATGTATGAATAAATTTGTTTACGAGAACATACACAGATTTCAGAGATCCTACTCTTACTGTATTGCACAGCTGAGAGATACAAGTATGACAGAAGAAAGCAAGACAGCTTCAGTAATCCTCACAAGATGATCTGAAACACTGCATATGAAATAGATAAACACAGGAGAAACATGTGTGTGTGTGTGTGTGTGTGTGGGGGTGGGGGGTGGGGAATCGGAATTCAGGCCTTGGAAAGAGATCTGCTAGTAGCATCAGGCAAACCTAACCAGTGATGGGCAGAAGCAGGTGTCTGCAAGTGTTGTGGATATGAGCTTAAGAACCTCAATAGAGTGAAAACGTTGAAATGCCTGAGGAAGCATCTGTAAGGCTATAATTCATGGCTCAATTCAAATGCACAATATGTATGAAGGCTATATTGTAGGTATGTGTGTGTTTGTATGTACATGCACACACATGTATGGATGTACATATAAATATACAGTATGCTGTATGACTGCATTTATTGTTTGTTTGTGTGGTGTGTGTGTGTGTGTGTGTGCGTTGTTTGTCGTTGTGGGAGTGTATTCAACCTGTAAACCTTGTTTTTAAAGTGCTAAGAGCCATCAGACTGAAGAGCGAAGTCGGGTCATTGGAACATTCCTTTTTTGCATTCTTTGTGGCTACTGGTTTGTGACTAAAAGGAAATTGCACAGCCTAATGAGGGGGTTTGTTTTTTTAAACACAGTTTCATCATGATGCGATTTGTTTGTTTCAGACACCAACATGGGCAGCTAGCTCACAAATATACGAGTGTGCTCGTGCATCTGCAATAAAAAAAAGGCCAGCTGGTGAGAGAGTTTGTTTCTGTTTTTACGGGCTTCGGGTATACGGCCGCTCCAGTTCTCACAAAGGACCACCTACATTCAGTTTATCTTTTCCCGTTCTGATGTCTTGATATAGAACTCTTATCAGAAGACTTTTTTTCCATCACGTCTTATCAATGACATCTCTTTTATACCCACACAAGCTCTGTATACCCAAAAATTGGGCTACACGCCTCCAGTTATTTGTGAACCTGAGGGAAAGTTTACTTGAGTGCAGTGGGAATGGTTTATTTCACACAGAGATGAAAGGTCAAATGAGTTTGCGTGAACGTTTTACAATTCAAGTGTTAGGTTAAACTGTCCCAGGCTAGGCCCCTGTTCAGTATTTAAATGAATGCTGGGTGTTGTACTCATGAATCATAATAGGAGTTTCCAGTCGTTATTTCAAAACATGGGAATTTACATCAGGGTTGTTGACAAGGACACACTTTCCATTCCCTCTTTGTACAGTGTGTGCACAAACAAAACTCAATGCACGCACACACACGCACACGCACACACACACACACGTAGGCAACTCCTGACTGTATTCTCCACACACATACACACAAACCCCAAGTATGCCCAAATAAATCTCAAACAGTATACACAGTCTTGCTTGCGGGGTTACCTTACATTTAATTTATGATAATTTCAGGTGAAATATCTTACTTTACCGAGGAGGAAGAAGTTCAGATTGTGTGAACACTAGAAACTGATCTCATGCACTAAAGGATTAGCTCATGTTATTGATATTTTTGTATCTACTGACTTTATATATTTGTGACTCTATGTGTTCACCCAGAGGTTATTATGATGGAACACAATGATGCGGAAAAGATCAATATTGGCCATAACAAAATCATATTAAATGTTTTATTATGTAGAATGCAAATGTATTGTATGAACTATTGTTCAAGTGTACTGTATGGGAGGACACTGCAGCGATACACACAGAAAGTACTACTCTCTGTATCTGATACTTTGCATTGATAAAATTCACCTCAAAATCATCTGTCTTCCGCTGACATCCATAGATCCGCCATCAGTTTTGCTATAACATCAAATTTGAATTCCAAATTAGGTATTTAGCAATAGATTCACTCAAATACAAAAAAATGTGCTAACACATCCTTCGGATGTGGTGTTTTTTCTTGAATGAAAACCCTTGTGTGTTTCTAATTACGGCGAAACTGGCAAAGGCGCTCGCAGCAAAAAAAAACTGAAAAAGTCTAAGCTGAAGCAGCGGAATCCAGCCGAGATGAGGAGGGCCGAGCACGGAGGGGTCGTGGCACCAGAGCGACCGTGGCGGCAGCCCAAAGCGGCTCTCCTTCAAGAACAATGAGCGGGTCCAGCCGTCCTAAAATTATCTCCCTCTTTCCAAATGTCTGCTTCGAGGCTGACTCCCAAACATTGTGGTCGGAAATCGGCATTCTGAAACGGGGGTTGGGTGGGGGAGAGGGGTGTGTGTGTGTGTGTGTGTGTGTGTGTGTGTGTGTGTGTGTGTGGAGGGGTGGGGGTGGTGTTGGAGAAGAGAGAGGCACTGAAAGAAATCCATTGTTCTGTGGAAGACCAGATAAGGACACAAGGGCAAGTGTAATCACATTTTAGATGCTGATGAAGATGAATATAAAGGTGGAGACTGCTGGTGAAGGCGGAGGCGGTGATGGCGGCGGCTTCGGTGGAGGAGGAGGAAGAGGAGGAGGAGGAGGAGGAAGGTGGTGGTGATGATGATGGGTGGTGGGATAGTGAAGGGGTGTTGGCTTGGTATATAGATGCAAGCTGCACTCGGCCTTGAGACACAACCTAGTCTGGGTGCGAAACGGATCCAACAGGCAAAGACACTAAACATAACTCCTCCATGATGAAATGAGTCTTTGCAGAGCTGGATGTCATGTAGCAAATCATGCTTTATATCAGTTCTTTTTTTTGTTCGTTTGTTGTTCCCGTCTTCGGTCTCCTCTCTTCCCTCTCTTTTCCCCGGAGAGCAACAGAGATCAAGTGGCTCAGGTCATACAAGTTTCACAACTTAAGCATCTGTGGCTGCAGGAGTCCTCACTTACAAATAAAAAACAAAACAAAACAAAGCAAAAAAAAAAAACTCCAACAGCTTCAAGGCTTTCTCTTGTCTCCACACAGGCCTAAAAAACAGGCTTTTGGGACAATAACTTTTTGTCTTGAATAGGTTTTTATAATACATACTATAGAAATCTATCATTAGATCAGATAAAGCAACACACATTCTTGGGTCACTGAGTTGTTACATTTATGTCTATTTATATACTGTAAGATTTAAAATAGAAAATCGAGTGTGAATCAATCCGTGGCCCTGTTGCCCTGTTGAATGTTGTTGCTGTAAAAAGGACGAGAAAGGACGAAAAAAGGACAAGAAAATTTGATACAACATAGACCAAATAGTGAATGAGCAGCCAACACTAAGTCAACGGGGCACAGAAATTCACTTTCAGTTCAATTCTCTCTATGCCCCATTCAGTCACTATTTGGTCTATGTTGCATCGAATTGTCTGGTTCTTTTTCCAACAGACAACACTTGGTGACCTTGAACAACAGGACTATGGATTGATTACCACCGGATTTCCCCTTTAATTCCGTACCTTTTGTTCTTCACCTTGGTTAGCTTTCTTCAGTCTTTGTATTCCCAGAGCTTCTGAATAATGTGAGTTCTCTTCATCATTAATATTTCAATTCATGCAGTGACCCATTGATTGCCTGCAGTAATTTAAGAGGCTAAGTGACTTGTGATATATAGTCAGATGGCTGAGTGTCTGTTTCTATTGACTCATTGAGGAGCATAATGCCCAAACCATCTGGTTGTGTCTGGAAACTGAACTGAGGTGAATATTTCCTTAGAACTCACAGATGCCGTTCGAGGCATTATCCAAATATGATCAACTGAATTGGATTTCGGTGTAAAGATGAATAAAATGAATAAAATTAATACAAAAAAACCATACTGGAGTGCATGATCGTGAGTAAGTTTTCTGTCCAGATATACAGTATGCTTGATATGGTAATAGACTGGAGTTAGACATAAGATAGACATGTGGATTAGCATGGTAAAGAAGAATGTATCATACTGTATAAAGAAGGGATAAATGATAATAGTCTACTATAGCACCCAGTGTTAATGTGTTCACAGTCAATCCCAACATGTTTTCATAAATAAATGCATTTTTGAGAAAATGTTGGGCTTGACATGAAAACTGTTGAACAGTATCTAGGCCTAACCACAGAGGGTGCCATAATGCAGAGAATCTGATACGGAGCCATATGTTGACGTATTTCCAGTGGTCCGTGACTGTTTCTAAGATATCTTTGGCCCTGTCTGTGGCCCTGATGAAACTCATACAGGCATGCCATATGATTGTCTTGAAAAATAAATCGGAGGACACAGTTCAACTTCTGCCATTGATCTGATTTGCCACTGGTGCATCTGAGCCTATCAGCATCCCGGCTATACAGACTGGCCAAGATGTGAGTCCTCTGGTCAACAAAAAAAAAAAAAAAAAAAAAAAAATAGCAATCGCATCTCCTGCAAACATGGACACAAGGCACAGCAGACCACTGATCAATTCCAGAGAGACTACAGCTTGCAATTACCGATAGCTCAGAGGGAATAGCGTTGCAGCCGGACACATCTGGCATCTATTGGATTTGGCTGTTTGTTTGTTGAATTGTTTGCCGTGGTTGTTCCCGGCTCTCCCGGCTTGACATGAGCATGAAAGATCTGTGTATGTTTATATGGAGAAGCGTTGAATGAAGAAGTGAATATGGGGAGAAAAAAGTGTTTTATTCCATTGCATTCCTGCACTCTTTCTCTCCTTTCTTTTTTCCTGTGTGTGGAGATTCAAACTGTTTAGAAGTTAACTGGGCAAATTCCACTTTGCCCATTTGTGTGTGTGTGTGTGTGTGTGTGTTCATGTGTGTGTACTTCAGGGGTTTTGTTACTAAAACTGGTTCCTGACCATGAACATAAAACATGAATCTATTGACTATACATCTTCCCCTTCTCCTTGTTCATCCTCCTCTCCATCTCTCTCTCTCTCCCTCCCTCCCTCCATCTCTCTCTTTCTCCCTCTCTCTCTCTTTTGTCTTTTCCACATTTCAGGCCAGCGCAAAGGCCAGGAGTCTATCTAAAGAGTGATGTGTGGTTTCAAAACTATGTGAAACTATGACAAAGGACCATGCGGTAAACACAGCATGCATTTAGCTCTAATCAAAAGACTGTGCTCTGTGTAAAAGCACATTTGCACGAACCCTCGGGACAATCAATCACTGGAGCATGAGGAACGATGTGCTGCGTTGTCCCCTTTATCTGGTGTGGACAGTTCGAAATAAAACGCAGGACAGAATGTTAAAATGCGCTATAAACAAGTTGAAAAAAAACTAAAAATCGCAAGACTACAATGCTGCTTTTTCACATAACAGTTTATTATAGGAGTTTATAAAATTGGCAAGTACATTTAAGAATCACGGTAAAAAAAAGAAGATGAAAAAAAAACATTCATAAACTAAGTGAAACACAGACGAAATACAATATTATGTACAGGCAAAAACAGCATTCAATAAAGTATAGAACGTATTTGCATGGCACTCAATATAAACATACCTCGCAAGTGCTTCTGTTTTTATTAATATTAACTGAATGCAATGATAATAATAATAATAAAATAATAATAATTATTACAATAACATAAAACAATATTAACATTTAAACACTGTTTACAATATAGCTGAAATTCATATCATACTAAATATAACAATATTTACCAACCAATTTTTATTTATACTAAAACTCTATTCTGGAATATAACAAAAATAGCACTTAAAATAATATTTATTACAATAATAAAATTAATGTGAATAATGTTAGGATATTAGACATTTCAGATAGGCATTACCCATGGCTTTCTAACTGAGTCATTATCGTGTCCTTCCTCCCTCACACAGATGTGGATATATGCTCAGAAATCAAAAGTCGCCCTCACATTCTAGAACTCTCAGTTAGAAAAAAAAAACACAAGAAGCAGCAGATTTAATAACCTTTTTTTGAAAAATCCATTCATTACAAAATTCAAATTTAAAAAAAAAAAAAAAGAAAAATCAGTGGCATGGTTGGTCACAGATTAAATGTTCTTCGCGTGATCTGTGGAGGACACACAGAAATATCCTCACCACAGGGTCTTCATCCCAGACAAATGACATGGGTCCTTGTTAGCCCCGCCTCCCCCACCTCAGCTTAACATCAGCTTCTGCTGGCTGTCAATCAAGATATCAAGCTTAGAGTGCCAGCAGCAAAGTCCCACATGAAACCTTCCTGAAAAGATCTCTTTAGTTTAAGGTGAATTTTTGAGAACCTTTTGAGGCGTAGTCTAACTTCCATCTGGTAGAGCGTGCGATGTCAAACTTGACTTTGCATTTTAGTGTTGTAGAGTGGAGCAGCAAAAAAAAAAAAAAAAACTTAAATGTCACGTTCTTGTGAGAGGTCATTGGCACTCTGCTCCGAAACAAACAAACAAACAAACAAACAAACAAAAAGTTATAGTTTGACTCTCAAGCAGCAAGAACAAGGGTCCATTCAGTTCTTCAGTTCTGTAGCTAGTTACGACCTCCTCTCTCCCACTGCATTCATCAATCTCTGATTTCGGCCATTTGGATTTACACCAGGACTCTTCATCTCACTGAGTGATGTTTTGAGGCTCAAAACGAATATGTTTATCTACACAGAGACTTCCTCAATCACGTCACTGCAATAAAGCACAGGTTGAGGGGGTTTTCTCCCAAAAGTAGAAGCGTAAGATTATTTATGACTAGTCTTATGTGCAGGACAGATAAAATAAAATAAAAAGTGAGAAAAGTAATAGTCTAAAAAGGCATTCTGGACTCCAGACACACCTGAGTTTTCATACAGTTCATTCATTCGTACTGCACTAGCTTACAATGCAGCTCTTACATTCCCTAACGCCTTTGCTAAAACAGTGTCCCCTCCCCCGAGAAAGGGTATCACACACTGTACACACATACACATGAGATCACACACACACACACACACACACACACACACACACACACACAAACAGACACACACAAAAAAACATGGACATATTGGATTACACACATATCTACACATCCACACTCTCTTTCTCTCTCTCTCTCTCTCTCTCACACACACACACACACACACACGCTCTCACACACAGGCACTACATAAAGTTTTGACACATCCAATATGCAACTAAAGACAAACCCTGAAAAGTAAAATCCCGAGCATGCACGTCCAGCCCTCTCTCTGTCTCTCTCTTTCTCTCTCTCTCTGATTCAGAACCCTCTAAAACTACGTCTACGTTTTTAGTAAGTGTGAATTTCAGTCTCCCCAACCCCCTTTACTGCTTGAGGTGCGTTCCATGCGCGTAGATCCTCACAGCGAGAGACACAAAAACCTGGCACTTCCCATAGGATAGCTATAGCTTTAACATCGGCTAATCATGTCCTACCATTAAAAGTGAGCCCCTCTTTACCCTGTTTTCATCAACTTTCCTGGATTTAGCTCATCCAATCCTTCCATTCAACAGTCATTTCCTCCCCAAAATCCTTCTTCTTCACACAGACACTTATTTGTGCATAACGTATTTGAACACATTCTCACCAAGTTAACGTTACATTTCTTTCCTCCGTTAAACACGTTTTGTCCTTTTAAGATTTTAGTCGTTAAGTGTTTGTATGAGAAACAACAAGGACTATACATTTTTGGCAGGCTGAAGTCTGAAAATGACGCTGACAAAGCTAAAGAGAGAGCGTTTCACTCTTCGCAAGGTCTGTCAATTCGAGGAGTAAGAAAACTGCAAAAAAACCAAGCTTCCACCGGCCGAGAGTGGAAATCTTTTGCTCTGCCCCCTCATCCTCTTCAGTACGTGTGTCTTTTATATTTTACCGCCGCTACCTTTGTCCCCCACCCGCTCTTCCTGTCTCGTCTTCCTCCCCCCCCCATCCCGTCAGACGGTGGCACCCAGGAGCTCATCCGACTTGGCCATGATCTCGTTCTGGTTGGAGTCCAGGCCGAAGAACTTGACCTTGAGGCCGTCGGTGGGGTGCACGACGGGCACGGAGACCATGCGGGGGAACGTCCGCGTGGCCAGCTCGAAGCGGCTGGTGCTGGCCAGCTCGATGGCCAGGATGCGGAGGAAGAGCGTGGCCAGCTGCTTGCCCAGGCACGAGCGCACGCCGCCGCCGAAGGGCAGGTAGTGGAAGCGGCCCTCTTTGTCCTCGCCGCGCTCCTCGCTGAAGCGGTCCGGGTCGAAGGCGTTCACCTCCTTGAAGACGGCCGAGGTGTCGTGAGTGTCACGGATGCTGTACATGACGCTCCAGCCCTTGGGGATCTGGACACCCTGTGTTTGAGAGAGACAGGGGTGGAGAGGAAATTAGATATTTAATAATGGTCTTATCATGAGGTGAGCTGATAGCTATAAAGGTCCATAAAAATGTAGATTTGTGTGAGAATTGAGATATGATTAAAGAGGGTTTGAGGGTAATATGGGAGTCTGTTATCAACTTCATACTTGTTCAATAAGGGGATCTCTTGGTAAATGGTAAATGGTAAATGGACTGTATTAATATAGCGCTTTTCTACTCCACGAGCACTCAAAGAACTTTACAGTGTATGCTTCACATTCACCCATTCTCACACCGGTGGTGGCAGCTGTCATGCAAGGTGCCAACCTACCACCGGGAGCAATTCGGGGTCTCTTCAGAACATAAAATGAACAGCATAAGAGCCGTTGATAGAAGTATGCATTAAACACGACGGGCAAGAAGCTAAAGTGTTCATATCCCTATAAGGGAATCGGCTAAAGATGTCGCAGCGCGACGGGTGTGCGCACTCACGTCCAGCTCGAAGGTCTGCATGGCCACGCGGTAACCGCCGGAGACGGGCGTGAAGAGCCGCAGCACCTCCTTGATGACGCAGTCCAGGTACTTGAGGCTGCAGATGGTGTCGAGACGCAGCTCGCCCTCGCACAGGCAGCCGTTGTGCAGGATGCCGCGGCCGCGCAGCTCCTCCCTCAGCTTCTCCAGCACGGCCGGGTGGCGCAGCAGCTGCATGATGAGCGACGTGCTGGCGCTGGCCGTGGTGGCGAACGAGGCGAAGATCAGCTCCACAGTGGACTCCTGCAGGAGGTGAGGGGGGAGAGAGAGAGGGGGAAAGAGGGGGAGAGGGAGGGAGAGAAAGAGAGAGATGGACGGAGGGAGTTATTCGAGTGGATGTTTTAATGGACCAGTGGACGCTTGGGTGGACGTCGGGAAAACAAATAAAAACTGCCGATTGAACTACGCAGGCAAACACTGTGGTCATTCTCTCTCTCTCTCTCTCTCTCTCTCTCTCTCTCCCTAACTCTTGCTCTCTCTCTCTCTCTCTCTCTCTCTCTGCCCTTTTCTCGGACTCCGGGAGGCGGGCGGGACATGGCAGGTCAAGCATAAGCCTCCCTGCTTTTCCTTGAGCTTCAGGTTTAACAAGCTCGCACATTCACAGCCGTTACACAACCCCACAGACGGTGACGGAGTCGGGGCTTTTTTGGCGGAAAGGCGGGCGGGCGGGTGCAGCTAAAGGCCTCAGGAGCCACTCACTCTGGCTACAGGTTGCGCTCCTTGACTCTTTAACATTTTTTTTCTTTCTTTCTTTCTTTCTTTCTTTTTTTTAACTCCCTTCTTTTTTTTGAAAAAGGAAAAATTACAGCATGCTGCTGAGCTGGTGCTGACACTGCGGGGATCCACCCCTGTCTGCTCGGAGGCCGGTCGGAGACGGGGCGAGCAGGGCAGGGAGCAGAGCGGTGCGGAGCGGCACAACGCGGCTACACGGCGGCACGGTGCTCAGACCAGACTACACAGGGCTTTCATTTGCAAGAGGGTGGAAATTATGAGGGAGTGAAAAAGAGGAGAGAGAGAGAGAGAGAGAGAGAGAGAGAGAGATGGAGAGAGAGAAAAAAAGAAAAGAAAAACGAGTGGGGTGTGGAGGTAAGAGTGGCTAGAATAACAAGGTGGAAAAAAGAAAGTTACAGAGAAATAACATGCACGCAAGAAAGAAAAAAAAAGGACCTCATTGGCTATCGTTTACGTCAAAGAATGTCAACATCACCCCCGTGTGCCACGAGGTGCCTGAGGATGGTGCGTGCATCTGGGCTCCTGGAGAGGGGTAAGGGGGTGCGGGGACCCGACCCGGGGCAGGCAGGGGGGCAGGGAGAGAGTGTGTGTGTGTGCTTTTGTGTGTGTGTGTGTGTGTGTGTGCTTTTGTGTGTGTGTATGTGTGTATGTGTGTGTGCGGTGTCACTGTTGCGCTCCTGACAGGGGCTGTTGACTCATTTTTGGCCCAGACTCAAACCTCTCCCAGACAGAGAGGACAGGAGAGCGAGAGAGAGCAAGAGAGAGAGAGAGAGCTAGGCTGGGTAAGACCTGAAGCTTTGGAGACCCAGAGCTGACTCTGTATACGTACTGTGTGTTATCATACTCAAATTGTTTCATCTCAACTTTGTAGTGTTTGATATCCGCCCATCTAAAATAACTTCAGAGGAGATGAGACATTGATAGCTATAAATACTCATAAACTCACAAACATGCATCTGCACTCATCAAGCCGTAAATTCGTCTGTACTGATAGCCATGCCTCCACCACTCCGCCACCACCGCCGCCACCACCACTGCACATTCAGACAATTAAATCAGCATGTGCACTCCTAGAGAGAGAGAGAGCTGATAATACATCAGGACAACATCTTTGGAATTCTGCTGAGGAGGGCGAATGTTCTCTGCTCTAGAGAGTCACTCTGGATGAGGAGTGGAAGGAGGAGGAGGAAGAGGAGGAGGAGGAAGAGGGGAAATCACTTTGGTGGGAAGAGTGGTGGGAAACGTTCTAAATTCTGGAATTCTGGAATTTTGCTCCGTACCTTTAGTTCCTGCATGGTGAGCTCAGCCGAGTTCTCCTTGGCGCTCTCCATCAGAACGTCCAGAGCGTCGGAGTAGTCCTTCCCTTGCGTGCACATGGGCTTCTCCCGGATCGCCTTCTCAATCATCTTCTGCAGCTTGTCGCGGGCACGGAGACCCTGTCAAAGCACAGAGACCAGGCTGAGTTTATCCAGATCCACTGCAGCGATTCATTCAAGCTGCTTGTTTTTATGGCTTTCATTAGGAAAATGACAGATACAGTAAAATGTTGCATTTGTACTATGTTCCCAAGAAAAAAAAAAACAAGAAAGAGCCAAAACATCTTGTCATTTAAACATAAAGGTCAAGACGGTAGTGTAGCTGCTAGCTCCAACCCTTGTGCCCCCAAAGGCTCAACTGGCACAAATCAGCCATTCACAAAGTCAGTTTACACCAGTTAGGAGTTCTTTAGGGTTCAGAGTTTAGGGCGTAGGGGAGACAGTGGAATTCATCCCAGTGCCCATCCTATCATGCAAACATCATCTACCAATCAAACTGAAGCAAGAGTCTGAAACAAAGACAATAAAACTATTCTGAGATGGATATTTGTTTTTTTTTTATAGCAGCTTGGTAGGAATCAGGTTTGGGGCTGAACTACTGAAGCAAGAGTCTGAACTAAGAGGCAAGAACTATTCTGAGATGGGTGTTGGCTCTATGAAATGCCTCAAAACAATTATCAACGGCTCTTTATAAATAGAGCTGAACTGTTGCTTAGTTCCGAAATTCATTTGTTAGTCTTACTATATCAGCACATCTGCAAACAAAAAGAGCCTGAAATGTATTAATGACTGTATCTGGATTACAAAAGCTCAACAAAATACATGTGAAAAAAAAAAAAACATAGAGCTGAACTGGATTAAACAGCTCATCTCTGCCAACCAAAACTAACCACAGAGCTAATCCCTCTGGCTCTCGTTCCTTGGGCGCCTTACCTTCCTGTAGCCACTGAAAGGCAGGTCAATGGGCAGGCTGAACAGGTTGTCCACAAACTCCTGGAAAGTGTTGAAGAAGTGGCTCATCTCCTCGTCGGTGATGCGGAAACCCAGAAGCACCCGCACGGCCATCTGGAAGGAGAGGCGCTGGGACTCGCGGTACACGTTGATGGGCTCCGGGTTGGAACTCCAAACACGGAGGGTCTCTTGGATCACCTGCTGTATCTTGGGCAGGTAGCTCTCCAGGGCCTCGTGGCTGAACACCTTGGCAAACACCTGTGGGATGGAATCAGAGAACCATTTGTTGTTAGTGGCGATTCTATGTGTGTGTGTGTGTGTGTGTGTGTGTGTGTGTGTGTGTGTGTGTGTGTAACAAAAGTAGAGAAACAGAGAGAAAGAAAACTGGGAGAAAGAAAAAGTATTAGAGAGAGAGAAAGAGAGAGAGGGAGAGAGAGAGAGAGAGGGAGAGAGGGAAAGAAGAGTAGCCTGGCAGAATGTGAGGCATAGGACAACAGCTTTGAGCAATGTAAAACAAATTAATACTAGAACAAATACTGCTCATCTGAGAGAAAGATCCAAAAAATCTCGCAGGATAAACGAACAGACAGCACACTATGTGAGTGAGCCATCTAAAAAGCGCGTCTGGGAACCCACAAACAACAACGAAAAAAAGGAACATCCAACATCCAAGAGCACCAGGCAGGATCCAGCGGGCACCCCGAGACAAACCCTGCTGCCCAGAAAGTACAAGCTGTGCTGTCTGCCACAAAGCCCTGAGAACAGAGCGACATTTGCACAGTATGAAGATTAAAGGAACAGTATGTAAGTTTATGGCTAAAACTGGTACTGCAATCACGTTCAAAAAACTGCAGAGCATAGTACATAGTAGACATGATCAGGATTCCTTTATGTCTGGTGATATATCAGGGCCATTTTATGATTAATTTATATTTATTTACTACATACAGTTCCTTTGATGCGTTACATTCTTCCTTCACATTCCCATCTGAACGCATCTTCCCAGAATGATCACCTGTCTGTGGCATAGGGTTGACGGTCACCCAAGCTATACTAAGACAACGGAAGACAGACTAGAACAGGCAGGTAGTCACACCAGATCCAACTGTGTAGGAGTGAGAATCTGTGGAATCAGATATGAAGAACCCTCTTGATCAGACCTGGGCAAAGTGCGGCTCGGGGGTCTGCGGCCCTTTGGTTGACTCCATTGATTGGTGCTAGTTGGTGCTTAGATCATGCTTGGACTAAAGCTGCATTGCTTTTATTTTGAACGCTAACAAAAAATATGCTAAAAAGAGAAAGGTAGATGCTGAATTGAATGCTACATTGATAACAATATGGCTCCAGGTACAGTGACATTTCTGTCATGTGTGTGTGTGTGTGTGTTTGTGTATGTGTGTGTGTGTTATGCAAGTCTTGAACTTTGATGGACAGGTGTTTTGTGACACACCCGTAACACCCCACATACACACACCCACACCCACACAAACACACATACGCACGCTCTCACTCGCTCTCTCTCACACTCACACACACACACACACACTTTCAGGTCCAACAGTGCCCTAAACGGCTGACCTGGGGCCGAGCGAGTCACAGCCCTGGGACAGGGAGCCACTCTGAGCTGAGGGGACAATGGATGAATGGAAATGTCATCTAAATATTATCCCACCGACAGGGCCAGCACATCCACAGGAGCGGCCACGTCTTTAGTTTGTTTTCCTTACATTTTTTTCCTCTCATGGAAAAACTTAAATATTTCACCTCCCCCAAACATCTGTACGTACTATTTCTCTCTCTCTCTCTCTCTCCCTTTCTCTCTCTCTTACTCTCTCTTTCTCTCTCTCTCTCTCTGTCACTCTCTCTCTTTCTTGCCGTTGAAATTAAACATATTCTTATGTGCCGGAGAAGAAGAGGGAGAGTTTCCCTCGCTGTCAGCAGTCACAGGGAAAGGTAAGATTTTCCTGGCCTGGGCAGTGCATTTCTAATGCGCCTCAGTCGCGAGGGTCTGTTTGGTGAAATAACATCCATGTTCCCCTCAAAAACTCCAGCTCCGCCGACTAACAATAGCACTTTTTATACGCCAACTCACCCCAAATACCATGACTCCCTCGGCAAAGCTTTTCCACAGTTGTAAAGACGCTAGGGCGGAGCAATAAGGGAGGACTGATCCTCCTACTCTCTCTCTCTCTCGCTCTCTCTCTCTCTCTCTTTCCCTCAGTCTTTTAGCTCTGCTTGAGAGCCTTGGGGGGGGGGGGGGGGGGGGG
>JASCQY010000062.1:1121873-1133015 GCA_030264315.1 Sardinella tawilis
ACAACAAAAATAGCAAGAACTAAACACCACTTAAGAAGAACAATAAGTGTGCTCTGCAGAGCAAGCACACTTAATAAAAAAGAGCCCACGGGACAGTCCTTGAGGGGTGCCAGTGCACAAGTCAAACAAGAAAGAGCCATGTGACAGTTGTAGGCAAGTGGCACAGACTGGTGAATGGTGTAGAACCAATGTCGCAGAAAAGCACATAGGTCAGTAGGCAAGTGGCGCACAACAGTTTGAGAGTGGCGCAGGACAGTCCGTATCAGTAGGTGAATGACGTGTGCCACCAGCAGCTTGCTCCTGTTGCTGCTAGCCGGCGGAAACTGATGCATTGGCAAGTGCATGCATGTGTAGCCTAATAGCAAATTAATATATTCCTATCTGAACACAGCAACAGTGCGTCACGTAGGCCACTAAAGCCTTTCATGCCAATATGGTAAGTCTATTGCATACTTCAAATGATCGGGCCTAAACCTGCCTGAACGAAGTTCCAAGCCGCCAATATGATGTCATCAGGCAAGCGGCTGTCTTACCAACAAACTCCTCGAGGACACATTTGATAGGCTGGACGTAGGGTGCAGACGCACCGACGGAGCAGTTGTGTAATAACCTAATAACAAGAGAACGATCAAGACAGCAATTCAGCACGAACGGGGGAAACCATGTCATAAAGTTGCAACTGAACAACTCGCACGAACATTTTATTCATCTCAAGGAATCAGGTAGGCTGTGTGTCAGTCGTTTATTGTGGGGTTGGCTTAACCAAGTGAAAGCTTGCTCAGTGGCTAACGTTAGTCTAATCCAGGAGTTTGACAGGAGTTGCTGGCTGGGTGTCGACTCTTCCGACAATGTTTCCCGGTGAACTACAAAAGTAGGCTAAACTTAATTTTTAACGACGACGTTATTGAAGCGGTAGACTGACAAAGGAACTTTGTCAATGTTTTGACACTGTTAGGTTAACAAGCTTCTTCTTGGCAACCAGGAAAAGAACAGGAAGTAAAATTACAATGTAGCACCGTGCACCGCCAAGGCTGTAGCCTCTGTTCTCAAAGTAGTTAAGATAGTAGCTTAACTACCAACGGGCCTCACTGACAAGAAATATTATGTAATACGAAACCTATGGTTACTGGTCATGCACTCTATATAATTTCATGTAGCCTAGCCTTCTTCAGCAGATTACCTTCGATGTCTTCCTAAACCACAGGTTTCATGATACAATCTAATCAATAGGTGAACGTCAGAGACATCTCTCCATAGCATAGTAGGCCTATGAAATCCTATATTTCAGAATCCTTGTAGAATCCTTGAAATCATTCTACAAAGGCTGATCTCTTTCTCCCAGACTGATCTGATAATACAACAGTTTTAGTCAGATGTAAGCTATTTCACTTATCTTAACATTTGCACATCTGAGCAATCATCCTTTTTTCATTTTATTTTTGTCTCTTTAACAAAATGCATTCTCTAACAAAATCTTTAACTGTTTTTTTTCTATACTGTAAGATGTAACTATGGCACAGATGTACATTTCTGATCCTGAATCAGAGACACCAGAAGAAAGTAAAGGCAAACCACAAGGGACAAAGGACACAGCCTTTGAAAATACATTGCAAGTACCTGGTCACAAACCTCCAGGTATGCTAGTTTTACATGCCTACTTTCATGTGTGTGTAAATCGTATACTGTACCAATATGCAAACATTTCAGCCGGATGGGCCAAGTCATGAGTTCAGATTTAACATATTTGTATGGTGAATTATGTCACATAAATTTGACAATATGGTCGCTAAAACCATATGGTGTTGGGTATTGTGGATGGTGACTAGAACAGGGGTGGCCAAACTTTTCTGTTTGCGGACCACATAGTGAAACATTTAAGAATCCAAAGGCCAATGCAAAATTAAGAATCAAATTTTAACCTGTTTCAAGTGGAAAAGCAACTGCAGACCGTCTAATGCTACACTATTCAATGATGTTATTGATAAACATGTCACACTAGTACTGGAATTATGATGTGCGATGGATTTATGATAGATTAATGTAGCAATGGGCCACATTACATCTTATTTTGCATGAAACAGAGCAGGGCTGCATTTGGCCCCCGGGCCTTAGTTTGGCCACCCCTGTCATAGAAGATGTAAGTCATCCTTGGACTTGTGACATAGCACCACCTACAGTACAGTTGTCCTTTTAACCAAATAAGACAATGAACCATCTGTATGTTCAAGATACAAACTATTCCCAGAATTCAACCTGCCTAAAGAGCAGGTTTATAGACCATTTCAGGTTCTAATTCCATAGCTGGAGAAAACAATGCTTGAACATTCTATCTTGGTCCCCAACTACTTCCTGTCACATTAACATAACATATGGAATGTTAAACAGGAAGTGCTGGGGGAGCTGTTCTAGAACTAGAACCTGAAATGGTCTATATGATAACTTTCTGCAGAGTACTTCAGCATTCCACAGGAGATTACTAGATGAATACTTACTGTTTCTTACATACTGTTGTACCCTGTCTTACCCCCTCAGGGAAACTGTCTGCAAGGCATAGATATAACTCTGAAGACCAGACCTCATCTAAGCCAGAGGTTGACCTCAAGAAGAGTGAGAATGGCGAGGATGACCTATTTCCTGATGACACACCGTTCCGGGGCCGCTCTCGGTCTGCTCCCCCTGCACTCTGGGCAGCCAAGAAGTACGGTCAGCAGCTGAGGAGAATGAGCGATGAGTTTGACACGTTGCTACTAGATCCAAAGGTAAGACTTAAAAAAAAAAATAAAGACAAAGAAGCTTATTTTAAAAATGTAAAGCTTTTTTAAAATTTAAGCTTTACAATTTTACAAAATGTAGGCCGGCAGAATTGCGCGTCAGGCTACCAACGCCGCTAGTGTGAAAAGGGACACACACACACAGAACAGATGCTGAGAAATGTGTGTGTGTGTGCGTGTGTGTGTGTGTCTTTTCTACCTCACAGGGAATGAGGCGGGTGAAGAGTGCAGGAACAGCTCGGCAGATGAAAACTTCCCGGAGCTGGTTTGCCTCCCTGTTCAGCCACCGGGAGACAGACGGGGATGCAGGCCCAGGCTTCACAGCATCAGAGACCCGTGCGGCTGAGTGAGGAAATACTGTAAGAAGCCATAGCCGGGTGATGGTGGTGGTGGTGGGGGCGGGGATAGGGGTAATGAATAAGACTGGAACGGATGCACTGAAACCCACAGGGAGAGGCTAAACACCTTCTCCCAGCATAAGGCATTTTTACTCTATACTATTCAGCCTGACTTGAGATCTTGAAAGACATCCTTGACAGATTATATGGACATGCATTATAAGGACAAACTGCAAGACACTGACCAGAAGAACTGTAAGGATGTACACATATGGCAACGATGTCTGGAATGTGAGGAACAGCTGTTTTTCACAGTGGTGCTGGCTGCGCAAAATGAGCAGGAAGTTGGTAAAAGGACTATTAGAATAATCATTTCACAGTAGGTGGTAAAAAACAATACTTGGTCTAAGAAAAGGCTCAAAATTGCAATATTGCTGTTTTTTGGCCTGTTCATATTTTTTGTTTGGTTTGGTTTTTGAAAGTGCCTATACTAAATAATTGTCCAAAAGCAAATGGATAAACCACTGAATTACCGTACCAACCTGTGGTATAACTGTGCAGCACATGAGCAAGAAGACTGATTTTAAAAGATATAAATGCAGTACATACTAACTGTAAGTATTTACACCCCTGTTCAAAAGTTTGGAATCACAGAGGAAACACTCAGTGAAAGCAGCTTGCGGAAGGACAGTTGAAAGTTCTGGAGGGATGGGTGAAAAAAATCTGTAAATTAACATAACAACAACAAAAATAAATAAAGAAATTAAGTCAACAACTATTTTTTATTCACCATGCAGCCTAGTAAGAGGTTTCATGAAAGCATCCTTTTTTGAGTGATTCCAAACCTTTGAACAACATTGGTGACTAGACGATTGAAAACAGGTTGCCTAATTGGTAGGAGAATCTCTTGTCGATGTAAATCTTGGCCATAGCCAGTGCCTTTGTGTCTGTTTTATGTACTTCCTTAATATATCTTTTTAATACCCACAAAACATACAAACTACTTTTGTGAATCTGTATGCTGGGGTCTATTCTGAATGCTCTGTCAGGTAAGCCATGTACTATATTTATGTACATAGTGTTATTTTAATATTAATTACGGTAATAAAAATAAGGTGAATCATCACAAAACATGGTCATAGGCAAATCATGTTTTATGCACATTAAACCATTATACTGTATAAGTAAAACACTTTTTTAAGCATCAAATATGAGGAACATCATTGTTAATGACAGCAGTACAGTGGTAGTAGTAGCAATAGCAGGCTGTTCTCCTGTCATCTTATTGTGGGTAGAGTTAGAACAGGGTACGCGCAAAACATTGAGGGTTGTAAGGTTTCTATTTGCTATATTGGTGCAGGTTTCTTTTCTGCTTCCTTTTGGCACAGATGTTTTAAAAGTCTTTAATGTCTTTTGTGGCATGACAAGATGCCCTTGTAGAACAACTAGCCCAAATTTTCACTAAAATGGGCTCTTCACTAAAATGGGCCATAGTCTCAGTCAAGACTACGATCAAAGGGCCAACGCAGTAGAAATAATCTCAGACATTACTTGAAACACTTTCCATGAATATTATGTTTCAGCAAGGCCTCTTGAACCTGATTTATGCACTTAATTGCTTTTATGCTTTTTGAAATATGTAACATTTGCCTCATGTTTTGAAACTTTTGTTGTTCTCTTGTCAAAATAAACATTAAATGTAAAGCATTAGAAGTTTTAGATTATTTTATTAAAAAAAATGTATCACCCCCCTAGTTGCTCAAATGGTAAAGGATATTATGTAAGCAGCTTTGGGGTACATAAAGTATCTCTATCTATCTACACTGGAGAGATGTAGTATCTTAAGTGCAACCAGTTTTTGACATAAAATGCAGATTCTGGATCTATAAGATGTTTCCCGCCTTTATGCTACAGATGCAGGATCCAAATCGAACCTCAGCCCACTATCCAGGCCTGTCAGCTTCTCCATGTCCTTCTTACTGAGCTCAAAGTCAAACAGCTGCACATTCTCCTGCACCCTGCTGGGATTGCATGATTTGGGTAGGACAGGAATGCCTTGCTGCACTGCCCACCTTAGCAGCACCTGAGCTGCCGTCCTCCCACACCCTTTAGCAACCTCCATCACCACAGGGTCTGACAGCAGTTCCCCAGTGCCCAGGGAAGAGAAGGCCTCAAAGCACACCCCTCTCTGGGCGCAGAATGCCCTCAGTTCTCTCTGGACCAGTCTGGGATGGAACTCCACCTGGAGGACGGCTGGAGGAACCTTGCAACTTCCCAGCAGCTCCTCAAGGTGACGTACAGTGTAGTTTGACACCCCTATGGCCCGGAACTTTCCAGAGTTGTGGAATTCCTCAAGGATCATCCAGCTTTGGGCACGATTAGTGTAGTTCTTTGGGTCTTCCTCACATAGGCCCTCTGTCCCAGGCCAGTGCACTAAGAACAAATCAATATACTCAAAGCCCAGCTGGTCTAGGCTGCGCTGGCAAGCTTCAGACGCCATGGGGCCTTGATCCTGGGGCCCAAGCTTACTGGTGATAAAAATGTCGGCTCGCGAAAGCCCATACTTAGGGAGCAGTTCACAAAGTGCCTGTCCGATCTCCACTTCGTTGCGGTACACAGCAGCTGTGTCAAAATGACGATAACCTGCAGCAAGGGCTGCATCCACCGTCAACAGAATGTTCTCCAGACCTCGCAGGTTATAAGTGCCCAGGCCTACAAGTGGCATCTGGGAACCTGTATTCAGCAAAACTGAATGCTGAGGGTCAAACATCTGTGAACAAAAGACAGATTAAGCAGAGTGCACGGTCAAAATACTATTTACAGTAAGTCATTAATGAGCCTACTAAACACTGAATCCTAAACAAAACAAAGACGTCAAGAAAAGTCAAATGGCAAGAAGAGTCAGAAAGTAGGTTGGTATGTAATATTCCTTCACATAAGACTAGATAAGTCTGTTATTATTTCAGATACACAACACCCAATGGTTAGGCTATTTAGTCAAACTGTCCATTATGCATTAAGCAAACCCCATTCCCCGTGTCTATGCATGCAATGTTATTCTAGCATTATTCCCATTTGATTTGACAGGAAAATCCAGTATCTCTATGTTGGCCACAGCTTTTCGCAAGATTGTAGTTTCAACTTACATTGTATTTGTGTAAGGCTAACTATTCCACAAGTTTCTAGGCTACATGAATTTCCTCTAGACGAGTTCAAGTTGAACTTTGACCGTGTCCATGTGACTGATGAGATCTGTTAGTTCAAATGGGAGGGGCAAAAGAACTCAGCAGGAGAAGCTGGACACATCTGCCTGCAGTTTATACTGTACCATGTGATTCATGGGAGACATTGCAGATTTTAGTTTGCATTAAAACCTTTTTGAATTCCTTTTACATTCATTAAATATAAGCATGATGGTTTCTGAAATAAATGTTATGTTTTAAACAAAACACACAACAGCATGCATTCAAAAGGTCTGTTATTCAGTGGGCCTATTAGACTGAATTTGCCTTCAAACAAACCATGTTGTATGCACAGTAAAGCCATTGTATATGTAAAAGAGTTGTTATAGCATCATATCTGAGAAACAGCATTGTTAATAATAGTGTATATAGGCTAATTAATCTTTTCCCGTCCTCATGTTGTGGGTAGGGTTAGAACAGGGTCCACTTAAAATAATTTGAGGGGAGGGGGGTGCCATAGCTCAGTTGGCTAGGGCACCATACCATGAATCCAAGGACCCGAGTTCGAGTCCGACCTGTGGTTATTTCCCGATCCTTCCCTGTCAGTTGGCTAGGGCACCATACCATGAATCCGAGGACCCGAGTTCGAGTCCGACCTGTGGTTATTTCCCGATCCTTCCCCGTCTATCCCTCTTCCTGTCACTCTCCACTGTCCTATCCGAATAAAGGCAAAAAAAATGATCTTAAAACAATTTGAGGGTTGTAAGGTTTTTATTCGCTGTGTCATTCATGCAGGTTTCTTTTCCACTTCTTTTTGGTACAGAAGTTTTAAAAGTCTTTAATGTCCTTTGTGGCATGACAAGATGCACTTTGTAGAACAACTTTGATTTTACTAAAATACCATGAGCTCTGTCAAAAGAAGACTACAATCAAAGGCCAATTCAGTAGCAATAATCCAAGAGAATATTTGAAACACTTTCCAGGTATATATTGTTTCAGTGAGGAATCTTAAGCCTGATTTATACACTTACTAATTTTACGTTTTTTGAAAAATGTAACAATATTTGCCTCATGTTTTGAAACTATTCCTGTTCTCTTGTAAAATAAACATGAAATGGAAAGCATTAGAGCTTTTATGAATAATGTTACTTAAAGGTATAGTTTGGTATTTTACACTTTAAGCCCGTTTTCTGTATTGCCCAGGATGCAAACGAGTGCTTGGCACCGAAATCTCGATGATTGGTCCTGTTGTATTTCTCTAAACTTGCTATGGAAGATCGTTGAAGGCAAGTAACCTCTCCGTGGGCATTCAGTGACCTCTAACAACAGGGCTATGGATTGATTCACACCGAACTTCTCCTCTAAAGTGTAAAATACCGAACAATACCTTTAAATCACTCTAGTCACAGGCACAAATTTTGAAAGATATCATGTGGGCAGCACTATTCAATGTTCAGTTCAATGTGATGGACACAGTCATATTCATGTCAGGCATTATACACCATGTCTTCCCTCTTGTTCTAATAAGCTACTACGTCTGCCCCATTTACATTGGGCAGACGTAGTAGCTTAGCAAACGGTTTTTGTCATAAAATTCTGGATCTGGATCTGTAGGATGTTTCCTGCAACTATGCAACAGATGTAGGGTCCCAACAGAACCTCAGCCCACTATCCAGGCCTGTCAGCTTCTCCATGTCCTTCTGACTGAGCTCAAAGTCAAACAGCTGCACATTCTCCTGCACCCTGCTGGGATTGCATGATTTGGGTAGGACAGGTATGCCTTGCTGCACCGCCCACCGTAGCAGCACCTGAGACGCCGTCCTCCCACACTCTTTAGCAACCTCCATCACTACAGGGTCTGACAGCAGTTCCCCAGTGCCCAGTGAGGAGTAGGCCTCAAAGCACACCCCTTTCTGAGCACAGGATGCTCTCAGTTCTCTCTGGACCAGTCTGGGATGGAACTCCACCTGCAGGACGGCGGGAGGAACCTTGCAACTCCCCAGCAGCTCCTCAAGGTGACGCACAGTGTAGTTTGAGACGCCTATGGCCCGGAACTTTCCGCAGCTGTGGAACTCCTCCAGGATCGCCCAGCTTTGAGCACGGTTAGTGCAGTTCTTCGAGTCTTCCACACGTAGACCCTGGGTGCCAGGCCAGTGCACTAAGAACAAATCGATATACTCAAAGCCCAGCTGGTCCAGGCTGCGCTGGCAAGCTTCGGACGCCATGGGGCCTTGATCCCGTGGCCCTAGCTTACTGGTGATGAAAATGTCATCTCGCGAAAGCCCATGCTTAGGGAGCAGTTCACGAAGTGCCTGTCCGATCTCCACTTCGTTGCGGTACACAGCAGCTGTGTCAAAGTGACGATAACCTGCAGCAAGGGCTGCATCCACAGTCAGCAGAATGTTCTCCAGACCTCGCAGCTTGTAAGTGCCCAGGCCTACAAGTGGCATCTGGGAACCTGTATTCAGCAAAACTGAATGCTGAGGGTCAGACATCTATGAAAGGGAGATTAAGCATAATGCATTGCCAAAATATTATTTACAGTTGCCTAGGTGCTAAGTCAACTAAACATTAGGCCTATATTAAACAAAGACAAAGACGGCAGAAAAAAGAGTCAAATGGCAAGAAGAGTTAGAAAGTAAGTTAGTCTGTAATATTCCTTCACATGAGACTACAGTAAATAGGTCCGTTTAGGGTCTATTTTAAATACGACCACCAGACTATTTGATGAAACTGTCCGTAACGCATCGAACAACCCACCCTTGTCCCATGCCGTCTAGTCTATGCAATGTTACAGTACGTTAAACTCCATTGTTTATCATGTCCAGTTTATGTTTACTATGGCATCTTGCACGGCTGCAGAAATTTCTTTTTAACTTACTTTGTATTTTTGGGCTGCTAATCCCACGAGTTTCTTGCCTACATGAGTTCCTCTGTCATCTTGTGTGAAATTTCTGTCATGTGACCAGACCACAGTGGGTGGGATTGAAGCTGAGAATAACCAATCCTGACATGGAGCCAACCAGTTAGTGCTGCTGATTGGATATAATTTCAACCAATACAATTTATGAAAAGAGCCAGGGAGGCGGGAAGTAGCGTTATGGCCCGGGGAATAAATAAATTGTAGCTGGTGTGGCGTACATTTTGCTGGTGTTTGTCACAAATGTGGTGTAACATTATAACTCTGTGAAGACTATCTCGGTAACATCCTGTACGACTTGCGTGACTTGTTACAGTTGAGTTTGGTGGCCGAAGAATAGACTTCTGACAGCAAGTCATAGCCTGTGTGTGCGAAAATGTAACGTTAACATCCTAGCTAAAGTTATCTGAGGTGATGTTCGACTAGAAGCGAGCTGAAAAAAAATCTGTAATGTAAGTTTTATTAAACCGACAAAATGGTTAGACTAAGAGCAGATGTATAGTATAGCCTTCCCATTAAAATTGGTTACTACAAAGAAATATTAAGTGCTATTGTGAATTGATATCAATTAATTTGTCATCGACATGTATTAGCCAATGTAGCCTATTAGCTATGTAACATAAATTAGCCTAATTTCATTCATTCATTCATTCATTCATATAGGGCCTAAAAAGGCTGATATTATAGATGCTCTGGATACTACTATCATCAATATTGTAACTGTGGTTACAAACAAACAAACATTGAGATCATGAAATTTACTTTTAGTCTGTCAAGTCTGCTAAAAACAAGTACTGTAGCTGTTTAATGTCAAAGTTAATTTGTAGGATTATCAAAAGTTTGTGATCTATCTTTTTTTTTACATAGTTCATAGTATGTCAGTATAATGTTTTCTTGTCTGATGCTGTCTGTTTATTTGCTTTGGTGTACTATGTAATTTTACAGTTATATCATCATGCCAGTGCAGGCCTTCACATTTCCGGTTCCAGAGATCAGATTCTTTCAAGCTGGTAGACATGTCTTCAAGTTCAAGATCACTTGTGGTGGCAACTACAGGCAAGGGAACAAAAGGGGCATGCATGTCATTAGTCAATCAGAGGGATGAATGCTAGTATTAACTCTGTACGTTTTGCATTGTCTTTTAGTGGTGAGGACATGACGTTTGATGATTTTGCTAACGAGGAGCTAGAGGTAAGGTGTTGATGAACAAGGATGTGACATCTTCAAACCAGACAGGACATCACACAATAGTAAACTGTAAAACAAACATTTACAATATATATTTTTTTAATCACAACCTTTTCTTGATTATCATGATCGAAATACTCATGATTGTTTTGTAGGATTCCATTCGCATTGTACTTGCCAGTTTGGACACCCTTCAACCATTTGCAACTAAACACTTCAACATCTTTCCATGTAAGGACAGGAGAGGTTTAAAAAAGGAAATGTTTGTTAGCATCCTCAATTGTTATGGAGTTGTGCTCATTTGCACATGTGGAACAATGTTTTTCTTTTCCTGTGCACCAATTAGTTAGCGTTAGCTTCTGTCCCGCAAATCCAGTCCTAAATTTACAAAATCTCTTATTCTCATATACGTAAGCTCTCACAGCTCTCCAATGTCAAACAATTCAATTCAATTCAATTCAATTCAAATTTTATTTGCACAGCGACATACAAAGTAATGTCTCAAGGCGCCTTACAGCAGGAGCACCCAAGAGTACCAGGGGCAAGGAAAAACTCCCTGATATACTGTAGGATTTAGTTAATGATAGGAAGAAACCTTGGGCAGTTCCACGACTCAAGGGGCTGACCCAACTGCGTAGGGTCAAAGAATGTCCAGATATTTGTAAGAACAAGGCAACATGATAACAGCATAATATTTAAAACAATTAAAAATGATACAATGGTAAGTAGTTTCACAACAATGA
>JASCQY010000062.1:1184326-1199672 GCA_030264315.1 Sardinella tawilis
TTTTTGTCAGCTCCTTGTACTCGACCACTGCTTCCACTGGAATGTTAGATTTGGACGCGCCGGCGTATCCCTTTAATGTTGAATGCCTTGATCAGGGGCTCGACAGGGGTTTCCTGGAATCAAACCTACAACTTTTCTGGTACTGCTTTCTACCCCTGGTCTTTATCCTCTACACTATGACATCTCAAGCATTCTGAGTGTGTGTCCATGACCCTCTCCTCAGGCTAGCGCCACCTAGCGCCTCTGCGCTTTGCTACAATACTAGTCAGGGAACTCTCCAAATGCTTTGGTTAACTTATGAATCAATGTTTTAATCTCCAATCATGAAAAGAAATTGAAGGCAGAACCAAGTGTCACGAAGAAGTGTCAAGTTAAAAGAAATTTGCCACAGACGCATGCTTATCGAGAGTTCCCAGGCTCTTTGCGGAGCAAAAGAGGTCTGGTCTACCAGGCTAATGACCCTCCTCCAACTTTCAGCTACATCCACACACATTGCTACTCGCTGAGCAATATCAATCAACACAATGTGTTCGATGCGCGATGCGTGACTTCACCTGAACAGGCGATGAGAGTACAAGCGATGCGAGGTTCCAAGTTCAAACTATTTCAGAAATCGACTAGCGATGTGTATGGATGTAGCATTCTGCTCCACCTCATGGCAGTCTTCGGTGATGGTTGGATGTGGAAGGGTGGGTGGCATGTGGTGGCATGTGAAGAACTGCGAGTGCGCTTTACACCTCCACGTGGGGATCAGAGCCCAAGCCCTGTTTCAGCAACGCCTCTTCCCTCTTCATCTTTGGCTTCTCGGTGCGAGTATGCCACACCAGAATCTAAACACAAAATAGGGTTAGCATGGTATTCAAACTGAGCAAGATATTTAGTGGGGAGAAAAAAACAAAACAAAACAAAACAAAAAACTTACAACTTTTCAATTACTTTCGTATCTCAATCACAATATAAAATATAACTTTCTTTAAATTCTATTATTTATAATTTTAAAATTATATATCACAATGAACAGCTCACCTTAGTGCACATATCTGCTTTTGGCTCTAGCTCCTCCATCGTAATTAGTCCCTGCAAGAAACTGCTCTCCAGAAAGCCCATCTGAGCGTTCCCATCAAAGTGGGAATCCGGATTGGTCAGGATGAGACGCAGAGAAACGGCAAAGCTAGCCATGTCGATTGGGAATGGGCGATTGGGGCGCCAGCCGGTGTGGAAGCGGACGACCCTTCCACCCTCCACCACTGGACTCTCGAAGCGCATCCCTCCCACCAAGCCCACAGGCCAGACTGACACACCCTGAGTGTCCCTCATCTGGATAGGAAGGCGAAATAAGGGAAGAGCTCATACAGTTAATTATAACATAGTAATATGCAACCATTACTTTTACATTACCATAACAAATGCCATAAAACCCAAGTAATTCTACCTCTCAAATTCTTGTCATTTCGTGTCATGACAAACAAGAGTGGGTCTGTGTATGTAGTAGCAAAATGATTTACGCACTGTAAAATTGTCTTCTTTAAAAGAGGAACAGTGGATTGCAATTTGGCCTTGGCCTGGGAGGTATTCTATATGATTCCCATATTACTTTCTTAAACATGTGCATTCCTGCACTGTAAAATTCTGGCAATGTATTTGGCCCAAAGGTCCACTATCAAGGTCAACCTTCTTACCACTGTCACATCTTTAGCCTCTGCCCTTCCCAAACAAATGGCAACAAACACATGAGTGACAGACGTGCATATTATGGATGTTTATCACGGCTCACCTCTTCAAACAACTTCAGGCTGTACGTGTTGTCATCGTCCGCAAAGTACACCACGCCGTTTTCCACAGCGGCGCCCTGCTGCCCCCTGCTGGCCGAGGCCATATCCCTGAGCCAGCGCAGCCCCTCGTTCCTCTGCTCTGCACCGCGCGGCTTCAGCCAGCTGGGGTCACCCTCCTGAAGCTTCCTGTCCTTGGGCGTGAGCATGTGGAGCTGTGTGTAGGTCAGACCCGACTCGGCCAGCAAGTTGCGCACCAGCGCCGTGGGCTTCTCCGAGTCCTCCACCACGATCCAGTGCAGCCGAGGCACGTGCAGGAACGTCTGGGACAGACGGGTCAACTCCGCCTTCTGCACCAACCTGGCAGGTTGGGGGGTGGAGGCAAAAGAAACAGAGTGTTTGCCAAGAGCACCTCACAGTGTGACAGGTACAAGTGCCAACTTCAGTTATTGCAGTGAATAGGGAATGAGTCACAAGCGCACACATCACAAGGGGTATTTCAAGAGCAACTTTTTTTTGGCGGACATCATTTTTTTCTTACCCGTATCAGTTATGAAAGCATAACTGGTTTCAGAAGTAGCAGAACACTTCAAAAAAATTGATGTGAAAATTGCAAAGCAAAATCTCTCTGAAACAGCAGAATGAAGAAAAATGTAAAATAAAAAAAGAGACAGAGAAAGAAAAAAGAAAAGGCTAGTTTTTCCCTGCTCTCCCCATGGCTTAAAAGACAAACCTGGGTAAGTTAACAGCCATGTCACTATTCTGGATTGCCAAATTGTATCTTAGTTAAGGATAAGAGAAAAACTAAGAGAGGCACAAAGCAATTCAAATTGGTGGTGTACTAGGATTCCAACAGTGTTTATCTATCTACACCCCCCCCCTCTCTCTCTCTTAGTGAATGCACAAGGACAGATGTGAAATGATGACAAAACATCTGTCCAGAAAAAAAGTTACCTGGCATAAGTGGGTGTGATGACATAAATAATTGGGAGGTTGGTCCTCTTAGGAACTTTTGTAGTGTCATATCTCTTCGCCTCTTCTTGTAATTTGTGCAACTCGCCCCGTAATCTGGAAATCGTTCTATCTTTAATCACGTCATGCTCTGTGCAATCGCAGCGCTGGCCTGAAACAGATTTGGGCAGTGATGTGAGTGACGTAAGGTTAGATACAACAACACGGAAGAAAATCGTGACACATGACGATGATTTATATAAAAAAAAAACTCATAGGCTAATACAGTAACAATTATATGTTGATTTCATGACTGTCCAACTTTACCTAGTTGCATCAAGGCGTAAACAAGCCCCAGCAAAGAGACCATAAAGTAAAGCACAAACACGGTCTTCAATTTCAGCTTCATTCTCATCTTCAAAGCATTCTAACCTAAGAGAAAATTCAAACGAGACATATTCAGGTATACCAGTTTTACCAACTGTCCAAGATAATGAATTAGCCCTGATTTTTAAGTGCGGACAGCAGCTATGACACTGACCAACATACAGGTAATAGCCTGGCTACTGATTGATAGGGTATCTTATTAACTTACCAATGTGATAGTCAAATAAATTGGCGCATGTAAACCATATTATCCACTTATTCTGTGCTATCGTCCATGTTGCAGGAAAGATTTGTTAAGGACCGCTAAACTAGCTGAAAGTCATTCATTTACATAGCGTTAAGTTACAAACATTTTGGCTACCAACAACTTCCGCTGTTCCAGTGCATCGACGTAGTGTTCCCTTACTACTTCAGCTACTTACATTGGTTCCACCACGGGCTCTCCCCTGACATACCTACTTTAATTGTTGCTTTTAGACGTTATATTGCATTATATTAAGAAAAATGATTACATAGATAATATGCATATATAAATAATAATTTTGATTGAGATTAACTCTCAACTTTACAACTGCTTTATTATTTAATAGCAGAAAGCTCATAGACTGTTAGTCTTTTTGTCTACAAATTCAGTCAGCAAACTTCTTTCAAAGTGTTTGTCACCTATTCATTTCTATTTAAGTGTGAACTGTAAGCATACACTCTCATTACTACCAATTATTTGACTTAGATGAAGTCAAAGTTGCAGACACATTCCGTTTAGCATGGAACGCACACATACACCTGCCCAGTTTCACCTCACGCCAAGGTTTTGTTCACTTTTCTCTAAGAAACTGAACACCATATTTAGGATTTTATTTCTTAAATGATGAATTGCTCAGATTTAACATCAAATGTTTTAAATCAAGAAAAATGACCTTTATTTTGTTACATTAAAATATAACACTTAGGAAACCAAAATGACTGTAGTCCCTTTCTGTACCAGCATCAATACACAACTCATTTCTCCTCACCTTTTAATTTCATGTCTTTCTCCAAAGATTAAGTTGTTTTTTTTAGAAGGCAAGTAGAATGAAAATGGCAAACAAACAAGGGAAGACATCTGAATATAAAATAATAAAAGCATGTGAAAGTGAAATAAAAAAAATGTACACATCTAAACTAATTGTTCTTTGAGCCCATTCCATATCTCAATCACTTTGTCGAAAATGTCAACACACTTCTCCCCCAAAAACATGTGTTTATAAAACATTTATAGGGTTTGAGTTTGATTTCCGTGACCTGAGACAGACAGAAGTTTGAGAATCTTAGCTGTTTACATTGAGGAGTGAGTTAATGCACTCACTTGCTTAAGTCTTGTAAGACTCAGGCAAGATGACCTGCTTAAATAACCTGTTTATATGTATATACCCTGAAGTAAAATTTACAGAGAAGCAGCTATGAAACTCAGTGTGGCAGAGCACTGATCATACAGATCCATGATCCAGATCCATTCTTGACTACATTTCAGGGTTTAGTTTAGAATAGAAGTCACCTGTCATGCTGTTTCCTGAGGAGAGATAGATTTAAACCATACCGCCACAGTAGGCCCCATTTCCTGTCAATATTCTAGGAAACCTACAGTATATATGGATAAAACACTACAATATATATATATTTTTTGAAAAGTTGTACCAAAAGAGTGTTTAAAACCAAAGCTGAAACATACTATCTGTGGTAGGGCAGAAATGGCGGCATCATGAAAGGGGGAAAAAAAGAAGACAACTCTGAAGAGATATGTTTTGGATGGAGGGCTTTTGATCAGGGTCTCTTGGATAGGATGTGTAATGCGGAAGCAACGTGTATCTGAGTGAGCGAACAGAAAGCACTGTATCTAATGGCAGCAGCCGCCACAGTGGCCTCCGCCGTGCGCGTGTCCCGAGGCCTCGCCGTATTTTGTCCGCCGGCTGAGAATCTCGTAGGAACAGTCATCTCCACAGCAACCAGACATGCTGGGCGATGTGTCATCGATCTCAAACCTGGGTGAAAGAAACACAGGGATAAGAAGCTAGCATTGCATAAGCAAGTAGTCAATTTATTCTCATTCACTGATGCATTAATATTGGTTGAAAGCACGCTGAATGCAATCATGTTTCTCAACCACACACACACACACGCAAAACGCTAACTCCCTCCGAGTCA
Organism: Sardinella tawilis; assembly: GCA_030264315.1. NCBI lineage: Eukaryota > Metazoa > Chordata > Actinopteri > Clupeiformes > Clupeidae > Sardinella > Sardinella tawilis. The sequence goes on from JASCQY010000062.1 coordinate 1,189,615, forward strand.
AAATTCACCGACGAGGATGAGTATCCTGGACATAAAAATTGATCTTTGGTAGATAAATACAACCAGGATCTTCTCTCATAGCACGTCACCCTCCAGCTGAATCAGTATCTACGTAATCAGTATCTCACATTTCTGGGCTCTTTGGAAGGTCAGCACTGGCTCGGCTATTTGTCTCTGGACTGCAGTGGTGGAATCTCTGGGCTCAAGACACACTATGGACCTTTTACACTCTCACTTGTCAGTTTAGGCACACCGGCCTCCCTTAGAGAAGCTTATTGGATTAAGTGCTTTGGGATTTGAACCCACAACTTCCAGGTTACTTCATGATTGCTTTCTTATCCAATACATTACCACCGCATTTTTTTGTAATATGGACACTTTGTGGACTAAGTTACTACAATGTTTGTACAACTAAAAAAAATAGTCTGTAATGGTCCATTATGGACTGGCATTGCTGCTATATATGTGACAATGCACAGTAAACAGTGACATCTCATCCTGGCCGTTTGTTTGGAAACAAGTGAAACACATTCAACTTGACATTTAAAGTAATGTGATATCACTCCCAGTCCACAGTTACCACTTTACAAGATAAACGGAGCACAACATACAGCCATCATGAAACTTAAGATTGCAGCTCTGATGTCCAAAATGGCTACGGTCGCTTGTGACAACAACCAATTTTCCAGGAAATGGCAAGATAAGCACTAATGAGGCCTTTTAATGTCCTGGGCCCGGGAAGTGGAAATCTTTTGAACTCTGTGATCAGGACCCAGTTCTTTAAATGTAATCTTTGATTACACATTGAAAAAAAAATCCCTATCTGGATCACTTAGATCCAAATGATGAAACTGTTTTGAAAAACTGTCATAGGAACTGTGCTTGCCTTGCCATTTCCTGGAAACCTGCCTGCTTTGATAAGGATCCATAGTTCTGTTTCAGTGCTCATAATCTGACGATTAAGTGTATACGTTCCAGTAATAGTCGTAAAGCCAATCCTTGTGTAACAAGTAATCACAAGTTCTTTCTGAAATCCAGACATTTCTGGATCCAGAAATCCAGTCTGAATTGGTCAATCATTCAGTTGGTTGGTTGTTGCTTAGGGCTGTTGTTAAGTATGAGAATGAGAGAAATTCACACAATGCAAATGACAGACTTTGCAGAACAGCGGCAAACACTAACTGATGGGGGCACAGGAAACTCTACTTTGCACCAAATTCTCTTAGATCCTGTACACATTAAACCGGCTAAACATGAAAACGCATAATAGTTTATCCGTTTACCCCTCTCGTACACATTAATACGGAGTATTCCAATGCCGAAAACGATGCTTTTTGAATATGATCGCCAAGGTGGATAAATCTGAAAAATCCGGCCTCTCGGAGTTCGAAATTCGATGACGTACCGGATTTATATTTACCTGGTGTACATGATCCTATTCTCATACCTACCACTCTCAGCAACATCAAATAGGAAAACTGATTCACAGCGGATTTCTCATTTTAAGATCAAGACAACATGTTTATGCACACAATGACATGAAAAAAGTAATATTGCTCACTGTAAGGCTTCTCTGAAGAACTGGTATGCCCCATGGTTGTGTTTAAAGACTGTTAGCATCACTTTCTTCATCTGTGTACTAAGGGACAGATTGACACACATTAAAATGCAAAATAAATTTTCATATTTCCTTTTTTCATAGGTTTACTGTATCTATTCCCAAATAATTAACACATTCTAACTGGCATAACATGGTACAAGATATAAACATAGCATAGCAAATGTAATAATTGTTTACCTGTTGGCGATGAGTTGTAGGATCTGAATTAAAAATTTGCCAAGCCCTTTCCTCCGTACTCTTGATTCCAGCTGTATCTCATAGCTGAAAAATACATTTAAGGACATTACATTTGACAAACTCAGGCCAAAAAAAAGCATGCACTAAAACATTATGAAAATCAATATCACTGCCAGCAAGAATCATTAAAGTAGCTCTTCTGTTTAAAAGATTTAATGTTGATCTCGATTACCAACATCTATGTGGGAGCACAGTCATGCAAACCAAAGACTCTAGAGCATTCCTCTCCATAATCTTTGTTGCAAACTACAGTCTTGCAATCACTCACCAATAGACTACCTCATCCCCACACTCCACATCAAAACGGAAGTGGGAAAAGGCCACCGGGGCGTTGTCTGCATCACAGGCCAGCAGGTACCAGGCCCGTTCATCCTTCATCTCCTCCTTCTTCTCCCTCTCCTTCCAGCCCCATTCGCTCTGCTCATAGCTGGGCCAGATCAATAAGGAGAGTGACATTGAAACATAGCCTATGACATTATTGATTGCTTTTTTTTTTTTTTTTAACTCATGTAGGAGACATGACAAGTTATTAGAGTGGTAACGCCTTTTTAACCCAATGCTGAATAAAAACCATTTGGTTTCATTCTATTTTTAAAGAATAAAATGACATATTTTACAACAGTCAAATATAATATAATGGCAGTCCTATTTTTTTGCCAGACGTGATAATTTGCTGTATTGTCGACTTGCTGTACTGCACCTGAGCCTTATTAAAGCTAGGAAGGAGGCATATTTTGGGAAATACTTCCATACCACTCCCAGAGTCAGTGAAAATCACTCCATTCTTCCATCCATCCCTTCATTCTCTCAAATTCAACCACTCAGTTGCATTGTACTTACAGTGTCTGCATGTTGCCTCTTGTCAGCTCAAAGGCCCACTCTACTGTGTCGGGAGGGAGATCAGCTACCCGCTTACATTCAATCTGCAAATTCAACCTATTGGGTGTAGAGAGCAAGGCATTACAGTCAATACACCCAGTGAGCGCACACTATATTTTCCTAATTATGAAGTTGTGCATACCCATTTCGGTCAAATTTCTTGAACACTGGAAATGCAGAAAGTGGATCATGAAGCTGTGAAACGAAATAAAGTAATGGTCAGAGGCCAAACGTCAGATTTTAAGAGATGTTTGTAATCTATTCAGTTTCAGTTTAACAGCCAGTACTGTGGTGGTTCATATCCCGCTCATGCACACCTTGTTGGCCGCCTCCACTTTAGCGCACACAGCATCCATAGCCGCCCTCTCCTCGAGGCGCTTCTGCTTCTTCTCCTTCGCTTTGTTGGACTTTCTCTATGAAAACGAATAGGGGACGGCCAAGGGATAAAATGCAACACGTTTAAAACACTGTTAACCTCAATGTCTGTTTCTCCATCTGCAAACAACTTTCTAGAGGACAAAACATTTTTCTATGTAAACACAGTACATATTTGTATGGCAAGCAGAACCAATGGAAGAATTATGGCTCGTAAGACCAGCTATATGCTTTGATTAATGTCACAGGGAGAATGAAATTGGGAGAAAATTTCCTCCGGCGAACAGTTGCATGAATGTGCTGGTTAAGTGGGCTGGTAAGTTATGGCTGGAACACTCATGGCCTGCAGGGCCACGAGCAAGAAATGCACGTGCAAGTAGACAAACTTCTTCGGTGACTACGCATTTCTCGCCTTCCTTTCACGAAATGTTTGTATATATCTCTGATGTTTGGACATTTTACGATGTTTAGTTTTCCGATATCATGAACAAATTCTCAAGTGTTAAACGTTTACTGAAAAACATGATAACGTTAACTTGCATCCTCTGCTTCCTTGACTTATGCACGGAAGTTTCGCTTACTGGCTCAAGTTAACGTGGTTCCTCCACAAACAAGAAATAACGCGAAATGTAAAATTGCGGGGAAAAAAGACAGAATGTCTGAATTGTAAGCATTTGCAAGTCCATCGACTAGCCAGCCTCAAAGTTTACTGCTAACGTTAACCCCTCATCATCGTTTTCTTCCTGACAACAAAATGCAATTCGGATTCTTATCGTCAACATAGTTTTAAACTGAGGAATGCAAGGTCCTTGAGTTACAAAAAACTAATGTCAATAATAAAGGAACCAAAATAGACCATTCTGTAATATGTACGAATGTCTACAGTTCTATTTCTACCATGACTACCTTCCGACACTGGTATCACGAAGGACACCCCACTTTCTCTCTATCACAGTGACTTTTCAGGGATCATGCTTCTCTACGCACGCTCTTTGTTCGAATCGCTGCAATTACTCATTCATCTACCTTCACTAATCAGACATGGACAGAGAAGCGACTCACCCCCATATTGAAGTATTAACCGACCACCTTGAAGAAACTGTCTAGCGTTACTTATTTTCTTTAGGTCTTGGCCAGCTTGCTGTAAATCAATTTGTGTGAGAGGGGCTTGTTGTGGAGAACAATGCTAGCTAAATGCTAGCTAGGTAGCTAACAAAGGCACAAATAACCGGTGGGTCACAACTAAATCCACTCGCGACTTTCACGTTTATCGATGTTTACTTTTTTCGCCAGATTGGCGCCAAGCCGTGGGGACGAGAATTACGTCTCTAGTCTCTACTCCCTCTCTCCCTCTCTTCTTTCCTCCCTCCCTCTATCTCTTTCTTTCCCTCTCCGGCTCCGTGCAGCGACAGCTTAGGGAAATGACGACATGGGTGCCAGAGGTCAAAAGCAGTCTTCCAACACTTCCTTTTGGTATTTCGATGTACCTAAATATATTGCTAAAATATTTTCAGCAATAAAAATAAAAAAATAGGCCATAAGAAATCTAAGATGCTGCCTGTAAAATGACAAGTATATTAGACTGTACCAGCAGTCCACTTTGTAGACTGCAGGACATAATTTCTAAAGAGTTATGGGCCCAAGAGTCTCTGGTATAACTAGAAAGAATAACCAAGCCTCTCACAGGCAAGAACATGGAATGAATAGACATTGTTATTGTGGGTTGTTCATCTGGTCGTATTCGACGCCACCTACCACATTTTCTTATAGGGGGCATCTGATTAAGCCCATTTTCCAGACAGTCTTTATTGTTTATGTGTGTGAGACCCTTGCCGCATCCTTGAATGACCTGTGTCTGTTAGACCCTTGCCGCATCCCTGAATGGCCTGCCGCATCCTTGAATGCCGTGCATTGAGTGGCAACAGCTTAACATTTGATATATGTTGTTTGTAATGAAAGAGACAGACTAAATTGTTTACGGAGATCAAAGTGCTAGTCTACAGTATGAAAACATCGTCAAAGAAGTGCCTCGCTTGCTCACAGATGGTCTAACGCCCCGCCCCACCTTTGTCTTCGTTTAGCCTAGAATGTTGCAGGTTTAGGAGAGACTTGGGGTCATGAGTTCACCGCGCAGGCAAACTGCATCTTGCCACTACTTTTTGGTCCATTAGGCAACTCTTTCTGACAGGGTGGCCGGTACAATTACTTCTGGGGATATAGCTGGGCCTACTGCGTTTTGGATCAGCCAGCTTTTTAAATTGTTTAATCATTATGGACGTGGGTGGGCTCTCTCTCTCTCTCTCTCTCTCACACACACACACACACACACGGCATTGTACGCATGTCTCGGTTCTTCCAAAATAGAATTTTCATCAAGACAGCATAATCCAAGTAGAGTATTATAGAATTGCAAAAGGCTGAAGTGTGCTACAAGTGTGTTAGAAATGTGTGTTTGCAATCTATACAAACCATATTCAGTTGTATGTTGATTAGGCTACATAGCCATCGGGTAGAACACAGACTTAATGACTCAGTAAGTCTTTCTGACAGTAGGCCTACTGTAAGTTCATAGCGTCTACCGAAAATGCCATTTTGACTGAACGTGCAGCTGCCCATGTTTTGCTGGCACAGGCAACCACCAAACATCAGAGGAAGCCAAGCCCATCACGAAGTCATGTAACCCTTTTCATAATTGATAAGTGATGGTTTATCATTTCTTTATGTTGTCGGTATAAAGGAAAGGTTTAGAGTCACACTTTTCTGAACACGTTTGTATTTATTATCGTGGTCTATATATCCAAACATTCCCCTATCCACGGCTTTTTTTTCCACAGATCTGAAGTCTGGACGACCTCAGCACCACGATGCACATATGACGTATTCATCCGTACACACCGGAAAGGACCCCCCTGGCCTAAATGATGTGCTATGGGATGAGGATGAGAACATTGTTTGTAATGCGGACATCACATGTTTAGTCTTGAACATTTTATTCCAGCCAGTCTCTATCCTGCTGACGATATGGTATAGCCTAGATCAGTCATATTTTATGATCTATGTATAAGATAGTCGACCATGTCAAGACAAGAAGTCCTTAAAAATGCTTCAAACGGCGATAGAGATTCAGGCATAATCTTGTAATGTGCTAGATTTTTGAGCTCAAACTGTGATACATCCATGACATCCCACAAGGGACTATTTTTTTGGATGCCGAAGTTTGTTAGTGAGAGATGAGCATGAGACAGTGGCGGAATCACCGCACGATTGCAGGGTGTTATTCGGCACTCACACACGGGTGAGCTCTGTGTTGGAGCTTCTATTGTACGGGTACTGGGACGCGTGAATTGGAACCGATTAAATAAGTTCGCGTTTAAATAGTTTTCCCTGGACGACCTCAGTTTTTGATGTGGGGGGTTAATTCTGCCTTGAGAGAGACTTAAGTTTTTCAGGGGAAAATTAATTGAGATTGCAAGCTAGTGAGCTATCCCGGCTTGCAACTACAAATGTTCAACGACAGCTAGCCAACAACTGGATTTGGAGGACGCAAGTGTGGCTACACACAAAAGGACTGTGACTAGTGAGAATAAGAAAGAAGAAAAAGTAAGGCGACAAACAGGCGATGTATTTATTTATTTATTTATTTATGTTACAATAAGAATTTGATTAATTAATTGATTTGTAGCCATCTACCGGTTAGGTTCGAACCCACGTTGATTTGAGTATGCCTTCGTTTTTAGGCTATTTTCTATTGGTGGCCAAGAAATGAATCAATGGAAATTGAATAGGAGACACTTCTAGGTAGCCTATGATGAAGTTTACAAGTGAGGAAACAGCATAGGTTTATTCTAGAATTATTGGAGAGCTGTAATTTTTAATTCATTTAGATAATGGCATTCCGATTCCATTTGGAATATTATTTTTTTTCTGTGAATGATTTAGGATTATTCATTTTCTTACGTTTAGCCATTTCCTATTGGATTGAGATTGGAAGTGGTTTAGGAGTCCCTTGTATCTCAGTAGTTTGAAGTCTACTTTACTTAAGACCGGGTTAAATAACGTATAGCCTACAGACCGGCATGTTTAAACTCAGTCAAGTTATGCACTAATAAAAAATGACCATGAATCTTTTATCATATGTGACCGCTCACAGTTCTTGAAACATTGTTGTGTGATTACTTGCATAGCCTAAATGCTGGCATCACTTCATTTTTTAGTCTAAATTCAGCCTACCAATCAATGATAAGCATCACAGGATAGATAATACGCTGATAATCGACTGCTGGGTAACGTTTAAGAATCCATTGTTAACTGGTTGGAGTAGACTGCTGTCAATGCTGACGCTCTCTCTCTGAATGGACAAAATATTACTTTAGTATGTCTGAAAGACTGAAAAAAAAACTCATTTGATGAATGAAGTTAGACAATTTGAGGAGTTTCTATGAAACGCGCAGTCTCCGCTTCTTTGCGTGGCATACTCCAAACAAAGGGTCCTCGCTCATTGTCATTGGGTAACGACGCTACCGGAGTGGCTGGTAGTGCACGAAGTTGAAGACAGTGTCAAAGAGTTACAGACTGAGACTAAAGAAAAGGGCAGGTGAGGACATCTCATATGTCCCCGTAGGCATTCGCATTGGGTGGATTTCAAATACGTGAAATCAAGTGCTCTGACGTTCCTCTTTTGACAGTTGAATTCGACATGGCAAGTTTGGCGCAAGTCCATGGCTGTGACTAAATTGCACTTCCACTGCGACTGCTTACGTAGTTGTCCCTTGGAGGGCGGGGGGAGCACAAGGGGTTCACACACATTACTCTGTCCAGAACACTCTTATCCCTTAACAGTTAATGACTGATTGAAATAACGTTAACCACGTTTTCTCTACCATTCTGACATTAACAGGCTACTTTTAGGTTTCAAACAATGAGGCGCAGGAATGGCTTGAGTTTGGCTGGTTACTTATCTTTCCTAGGGAATGTGTTAGAGGATAAACAAGTACATTTCTTTCTGAATACCATTGTTTAATAAACATCTTATTTGTGCTTGTAAATAGTTAAAATCACCACCTAAATTTTAAAAGAAACTTGCCTATCCCCTCGTCTAATCTGATGTCCTGGTGGTGAGTGAACTGACTTCTGTCCTCCCTCTGTCTCTCTCAGACATGCCTTCTGTGATGGAGCGCTCGGGGTCTGGCGTTTTGTCCCGAAGCAGGGCAAAAACAGTCACCAATGGAAACACCCAACATTCTGAAGAAGAAAGCAGTGACGAAGAACACTCTCACGGTACTGAGACTGCAGACAAACTCCCAACTCCTTTTTTTTTTTTTCTCCTTACGGTCATTATCAAGTTTGTTTTGGCCTCAGAATCATTGGTGACATTGATTTGCTCTCCCCTACCTACTTACTGTTCTCCCGATCACACTCTCTTCCTATGGAGAATAGGCTAGGGTGAATTATAACAGAAATGTCCGCTTTCTGAAATCTCCACCCATACATGTGCCCATACGCTCTTGTGTAAACCTCCATGACAGTCATACGTTCTGTATTTCTCCTCACTCCCAACATTCAACAGACAGTATGATCCGAGTTGGAGGAGACTACCAAGCCCAGATTCCCGAGTTCAAACCAGGTATGAAATTTCAGCTTTGGACACAGGATGCAAAACTTGAAAGCCTGACCGCATCCCAAGATGTGTTGGTGACTTACGAACACACAGTTTAGACTGTAGATTGGTTGTAACCTCACCTTTAGTGAGGAAAGCAAAAAACTATGATTTTGATGGGATCCATCAAGACAGCATACCGGAGTACTTTCAACCATAGCCTTGTTGTTCGAGCTCACAGAATATTGTCGGGAGGAAGAAGAACGAAAGAATTTAGTACAACATAGACCAAATAGCGAACAGGCAGGCAGGTTTACGCCATTCAGTCAGAGTTAGCTGCTGGTTTGCTGTATTGGTCTGTTGTAGCAAATTCTCTCATTCTTCTTCCTTCCAGCAGCTCTTGGTGAGCTCCAATTGAAGTACTTTGAACTTTCACTTTAATGATGTGCATGTTGAATGAATGTATATTTAAGTGTTTGTGTTCACATCAACAGATAGTCCTGCGCGATATGCTGAGCAAGACCCAAGGAGCATGCTGGTGTGGTGTCCCAACAGCCTGGTGTCAGACGCCATGTGTAAGAAAAATGCTAATGCTAAAGCCATGCACACACACACACACACTGCATATGCAGAGGCCTCATAGATGTCAGATGTGCAGATGTGTCTTTACTCTTTAACATGAAATATCTCTTTCTTACTCCTATCCCACCCCTGCATTTATTTGGATGCCCACCAGTGGATGAGTATATCCTAATGGCCAAAGAGAAACACGGCTACAACATGGAACAGGTACAGTTAGTCACGACTCTGACTAAGTTGTGAATCAGCATGACTCCTCAAGTAGCTACTTGAACTTATTTCTCTATTCTCTTCTTTATGTATTGCTATGATGGCACATTCAGGTAGTCTTAGCTCATCAGACTGTTCAATGTTTGTGGGAATAGCAGTTGAAACTATATAAAGTGAATCACAATGTACAGTATTAGTTTTGTTAGTTGTTTCAAATGGATTGATTCGTCCTTATTCTAAAAGTCCTTTGTTCTGATTTTCTCTTTCCTCCAACTCCTTTTTTTTCCAGGCCCTGGGCATGCTCCTTTGGCACAAGCATGATGTGGAAAAGTCACTGGCTGATCTGGCGAACTTCACCCCCTTTCCGGAAGAGTGGACTGTCGAGGACAAGGTGCTGTTTGAGCAGGCTTTCAGCTTCCATGGCAAGAGCTTCCACCGGATCCAGCAAATGGTGAGCATGTCTCCTTCGGTCTCCCCAAATCCCCGGGGGGGGGGGGGGGGGGGGGGGGCGGGGGGGGGGGGGGGGGGGGGGGGGGGGGGGGGGGGGGGGGGGGGGGGGGG
>JASCQY010000062.1:1201181-1213510 GCA_030264315.1 Sardinella tawilis
TTTACCATCCCCCCCCCCCCCCCCCCCCCAAAAAAAAAAAACTCCTGGATTCAGCTACTTAAATGTTGGCAGGTATGCTCAAAGCTATTAACTCAAAGCCATGAACTGGCATGAATCAGCCAGTCATGAAGTTAAAGTCATCAAGTCGGAACCTAGGCAAGTATTTAATGCTGTTCTGAGGGTAATTTATTGGCTTTGTAGTCACGTTGATGATCAAATGACTCACCACAGGGTGAATGAAGGCTCTCTTGGCTCCCTCTACGGTCTCTTTGCAAATTTACAGGACTTGCCAGCTCCCTGCGCTGCGTCGTCATCGAATGAAACTGAAAGCAACTCCCATATGAGCCTTGTGAATTTCTTAACTTTTCAAAACTCTTTGTAACTCTTCAAAAATTTACGCTCATTACTATTCGTTGATTTGCAAAAAAAAAAATCCACATGCATTGCTGACAATTCAGGATGTTGGTGTGAGAGCTACAAATAAAGTAGTGACTGCAGAGAGAGAGCTGCTAAGTTTAAAAAAAAAAACAGATTTGCCCGGAGTCCCTTTAAGTCTTTCTGTCCTTAGGGATTGTCATGTTGAATGACATAAGTTGAGTGAGAAGGGTCATGTTGATACAGAACAGGAAATGGATGTTTTGTTTTACTATCTGGAACGATTTGTTTGCATTGATATTCTGCTTAATGTATCTGTATGTCTGTCCTGTGTTCCAGTTGCCCGATAAGCTTATCTCTAGCTTGGTGAAATACTACTACTCCTGGAAGAAGACCAGAACTCGGACCAGTGTCATGGACAGACAGGCCCGCAAGCTCGTCACCAAGAGGGAAAAGGACGATAGGTGAGAGTGTGTACTAGATACGTTGACACAGATGCCATATATACCAATATATCACATGACGAACTGTGTTGACTGCTGGTGTAAAGGTGGTGTAAATTATGATTATTATGATTATTATTATGCTGATTGTAATAATTATCATTTTGTATTCTTTTTTTAGCAATGATGAGGTTGAGGAAGGAGACCCTGGAAGCGACAGTGATTTTGAGATTGAAGCAAAGAAAGAGGTGAGCTCAAACTCACCTTATTGTAATCATTCATTCAACTCCGGCTACATCCAGACACGTCCGCAATCATTTGAGTTTGCGATTGCGAAGCAGATACGCAATAATTTAAACCTACTCTCATTTAGGTGAAGCAATTCATCAAGTGATGCCTATATGTCTGTTTCCTCTCATTCTACATGGATGAATGATGCAGAGTCTGTTGGTTTTGCCCTTGGTCGGAAAGCCAGTTATTCAGGCCCTGTAATGAAATGACCCGACATGGTGCATTCACACTTTAAGTGCTGTACCTTTTAGATATTCTCAGCACTCATAAAACATAGGCAATGTAGAAATGTGACAACATTTAACAGAGTCAACCTTTTAGTCGAAGGCATTTGTAACAAAGTCTCCTTCTACTCCAGCCATGGTGGCAGCGAGTGCTCAGAGGTTATCTGAATGCTAATGTCATTCCTTACCTTAAAGGAGTTCTCCGGAGTGAATCAAACTGAAGCCTGATTAGGGCATGTCTTTTTCGCTATGGTTTCGTTTTCACATGCCCTAATCAGTTAGTGGTAGCGGCTAGTTCTTGAATTCGGTCTACGTTGTACCTACTGATATAGTTCTGAAACATATCGGCAACACACGGCAGCCTCAGATAACAGGGCTTCGGTTTGATTCACTCCGGAGAATTCCTTTAAGCCCCTCAAAGACTTTAAATAGAATGAATTAGAGAGCCATCTTGTCATTGACTACTATGGACTTTGGGCTAAGTTGTGTGTGTGTTTGGGGGGGGGGCATTGGTATTCTGTTATAGCCTCAAAGTGTTTAGGGTACATACTAATGCCTCCTTGTTACTTTTTATCTCTCCAACCCAGGCATCAAAGCAGAGCTCAGCGGGTGCTGGGGAGTGGGGGTCTGGGCGATTGGGCCCGATCCGAAAGGAGAACCAGGGCTCTCAGTACAGGCATCATCCCTTGAGAGCTCGTCGGCGCCCTCCAAAGGGAATGCACTTGGACCAAGATGACCTCGTTTCCCTCTCAGCGTCCTCAGACTCGGGAGTTGTGTCCAATCGGCAGCTGGACACACTGCTTGTGTCTCTGAAAAGACAGGTGAGGAACGAAATGGAAATGGAATGGAAACGGTGTCTAGCAGTAGGTTAATTGTTTTAATTAAAGAATCTTCCAATTAATGAACTTACTCAGAAAGAGGAAATCCGGTGGGATGCCCAAGCCTGAGCATTTACTCTTAAAGGGAAAATCTGCTGTGAATCAATCAGTAGCCCAGCTGTTTGAGGTCACCGAGAGCTGTGTGTAGGAAAAAGAACCACAAAATGTGATACAACAGGGTATTTGGAGGGGGGGGGGGGGGGTTGGGGGTTAGTTTCTGTGCCTCAATCTGTGGCGATTTCCTATAGTTTGCGCTGTTGTTTCAAATTTTCTCATTCTTTTTCCTATAGACAACTCTCTGTGACCTCAAACAACAAGGCTATGGATTGATTCACACAGGATTTCTCCTTTAAAGGAAGCCAGACAGATTAATCTATAAGTGAAGTTGTGGCAGTCAGTGGTGCCCCTTAGTTGTCATGTGCAGATAAAAAAGCATCTAAAATTGTAGTTCAAACACACCACCACCTCAAAAAGAATAAGCATGGAAGCAGAGTAGAGAGGCTTCTCTGAAAAAAAAAAAAAAAAACGGACACTCTTCACCAACTTTCCCTTCATCTTGCAGGTCCAGAGCATTAAACAGGTCAACAGCACCATGAAGCACGGTCTTGACGAGGGCATCGACACCATGAGGCCGAATGAGGTAAAATGGGTCTCTGGTTGCTGTGCAGATATAGCCTGGGTAAACCCAGAGCATCTCTCAAATCAAAGATGAGATTAAGAGTGGGTCTGGCAGTGGTTCGTTCTCATCGGATTTCCAGTAGTGTGAAACAATTTGAAAGTGAATGTTAAATTGGAACATTTAACTCTCGCCTAATCCCTTCAGAAGAGGGATTACATTTTTTGAAAATGAACGAGAAATCTGTTTTTTATTCAATCTATAGCCCTGTTATTCTGGATCTCTGAGTGCTTTCTGGTGGAAAAACAGCTAGAAAATGTGATATAACCTATAGACCAAATGACAAGCTGGCAGCAAACACAAACTAAATTTGTGTAAATTGAGCGTAGGAAAATGAAAAGTAAAGTAAGTTACTGTGCCCCATTCAGTTTGTGCTGGCTGTCAGTTCACTATTCGGTCCTACTGACTGCAGTCTGTGACCTGGAACAACTGGGTTGATTTCCGGCCTTCTGCTTTAGATTCAAAGTTTTGTAAAGTTTCCATTTCCATTAGCGCTCACTATAGCCATACCGTTAATAAAAATGGTTATGTTTGTTCCTTTACTGACATGTACTGTGCGCTCGGTCTCTTTTCTTTGCTACCGTAGCCAAACCCGAAGATCAACTCGCGCTGGACCACTGAGGAGCAGCTCCTGGCAGTGCAAGGTGAGTCTGCTGTACAACAGACACGCTACACACTTGGGCAGAAATCATAGAAAGGAATTTATGATAGAGAAGGACTTTGTTGAAATTTTGTTTGAAATTTGGAGCACACTCACAGGCCCCTTAGATGACTGATTTACATGGCCTGGAGCATCTCGGGCTTGGAATGGAAAAGGTCACTTGATTCTGGCCAGATCAATTTTTGGTAACCTCGGTGAGGTTGAACCAGTAGACTGTGATTAGCAGAAATGGAGGTTAGCAAGGGCAGTCTGTAGAAGTAGCTTTACCGGAGGCCTTTATTCTGATAGTGGTGTACTGTGCACATAGTGGACTGTGCAAGTGTATTGGTAAAGCAACGAATCTGCTACCGTTGTCCTTTTGAGCAAGGCGCTGAGCCTTAAAGTTGCGAAAAGGGAGACTAGCTCTGAAATAATTGACGATGATTAATGTAAGTCGCTTTGGATAAAAGCGTCCGCTAAATGCATAAATGTAGTTAAGTAAACATCTGCCTGGTTGTCTCCGACAGCCATTCGCCGCTATGGGAAGGACCTGGCGGCCATCGCCGAGGTGATCGGAAACAAGACGGTGGCCCAGGTGAGCTCGTTCTTCAACAGCTACCGGCGGCGATTCAACCTGGACGAGGTGCTGCGGGAATGGCAGGCGGAGCAGGAAGTACTCCAGGGGAACGCTGGGAATTCAGATACTGTGAAAGAGCTGAACGGGAATGGCGGCATGGAGGAGGAAGATGTGAGTAGGGGAAGATGGAGGGAGAGAAAATGAGTTGATTGATGAAGATGAATGAAAAAGACAGACCATTTCCAAGGAAAAGAAATGGTTATTAAACTGACATGGTCACAGAGAATGAGTGTCACCATAGAATTATTCACACTTTTCACTCTTTCCTGTCTAAAGCTCTTCTAATATTGTCATGTTTAGGTGTGGTTTTAGGAGGGATCTATACTCTTGGAAAAAAATAAATTATACTCACCACCTTACCTCATTTGTAATTATTAAAGGCATAAATGAAAGCCCCTTTTCTGTTGCGAGCACAGCTGTTAATTACTAGCCGTTAATGGCCATTACCTCTAGGAGCTGAACCTTGGTGTCTGAAATGTGTTCTTCTACTTGCCTGTCCCTGTTGTAGATGAAGATGGACACTTCGTCCCCTCTGTCCCAGTCGGGCGTCCCTTCACCCTCTTCGGGCGGCAGCTCCGGCACCACCAAGACCCCTCCTCCCCTGACCCAGCCTCCTCCGCTGCTGCGCCCCGCGCCCCCCTCCGCGCCCCCCAGCCTTCTGCGCCAGCCGCCACCCCTGCAGACCAGGCCTCTCCAGAACCGCACTCCGCACAACCACCCGCCGCCGCCCCTCATCCGTCCGGCCATGGCCTCGTCCGGCCAGCAGCAGGGCAGTCTGCGCAACTCGGGGTCGGTGCCTCCTTCTCTGGTGGGGCTGAAGGTGGAATCACCCCAGGCCCACTAAGGACAGGGGTATAGTAGTGGTGGGGTATGTGCTTAGGGAGGCGGGGGGGAAGGGGTGGTTTGATGGTTGGGATGGGGTGTTTGGTATGACATGCTACCCACACACGCATCCATTCACACGAGAGCACACTTTAACTCAGGCAAGTGGGGTGATTTTTCTTTTTTTGTTTCATTTTTTTCCACAAGGTCTTCTGATGTCTTAAAATCTTCCACTTGACTTCTCGCTCTTTCCTTCTTTCTGTCCCTGACTCCTCGGTTTACATCCCTCCTCCTCCTCCTCCATCCCCACTCTCCCCCACTCCACTGCCATCTAGTATTCTCCTCACACGGTCTGCTGTGGGACTCATCACAGCGACACCTCCTCACAGCTTCAGTACTGTGCACATAGAGGAACCCCATCATCTCTCCACACACACACACACACACACACACTCTCAGACACATCTATATACACACACACACACACACACACATACACACAATATACACTCGCTTAGCTGTTTCCATGGTAACCGCAGGTGGTGTCCTGGGCTTCAGCACCTAATGTCCTTTGGGGGGGGGCGGAGGGGGATACCTCTCTCTCGCGCTCTTTCTCCGTGACCCTGCCAAAGCTGTTTCAATCAAAGAAGACAGAAACTCGTAACCAAAATCTCCTCAATACAACCCAAGCCTTCGGAGCTGATACACTGGATAGTCGTTGGAACTGAAGGATGCCAACGAGGAACAGGCTCGAAGCAGACCTCCCACCCACCATTGCCGCCATCGCTATGGCAACAGTGGAACTTGTCGAACTGTGTGTAATGCAAAGGAAGACGCATGCACAGCGTTCCAAAGTGTGTCAGTTGTCAGGAAAAAAGGGAAGTGTGTAAGCGTGTGCCTGTGTTTACTGACACAACATAGAAGAGCCATGTACTGTTAGTATTAAGTGATTCAATTGTTTGTTTTTGTTTGTTTTTTTTTTACTTTTTTTTTTCTTTAATATATATTTTGTTTGAATAGGTTTTCAAACTATTGTCTGATAGGTAGTCAAAGTTAGCAGTTACACTATTGAGACCGACAGAGCACTAAAATGAAGCAGACTACTTGATTTCAATGTGTACAAACAAGACACACTAATAGATTGCCTGTCCGTCTGATGGCCACAGATGGCGATGCCAAACAGCGTGTTGTAGCTGGCCTGTTCTCTAGATGGCTTTTTTTGAACTATGTTTGAGGACTGTTTACATGTGAACTGGAATTGCTTGTAATGTTTTTTGAGAAACTTTTTTACTTTGTTTTTTTTTGGTCTGTTTTAGAATAAAGAGAAATTGCTAAAAATGTTTGTGTTCCATTACAAACCGTGGATTTTTGTCACCTTCTGAATGTTTATGTCAAACAAAAGGCCTGAAATTGATAAAAGGTGTGTAGAGTACTTAGCTTGTGCTGTCAAAATCGGCATCATTTTATCTCAAGAAATATTTTTAGCAGCAGTCTCCTTCATGCTTCATTTTGTGTCTTTAAAATGCAAATACTAGCCTATGGGTATATAATCAGAATACTTATGTAGTCAGTTGAAAGACAGTCAGTGTTTGCAGAAGCATCAGTGTGGACCTCAGTCACAGTTGATGATAGACTAATACAAAAGGGTCTGGTGGATGAATTTTTGTTTGTATACGGAAACCGATACAGAACTTTTTGGTTTCCTAGTGTCTGATAACGGCCACAACTTGGCATGCATCACAATGTATGTTAAAGTCCCTTTATGGTGGTTATGCTGGGATGTTCAGAGATACTTAAGACTTTATAGAGTTTGGTGGATCACTTCTAGGTTAACCTCGGGAGGGTTGTTCAGAAGTTGATGTCCAGATGTGAAAGATTTACAAGGTTTCCTCTGCTGTGGAACTTACTGTAGGGCTAATATGAGTCACTATTAGTAGAAGATGGGATGTGATCTGAGGAAATACTTGTCTCTTCATTAGAAAATACTAATTATGTATAAATAATTCTAATGATCAATTCTAATAATCTGTGGTACAATTTGTACATTTCTTGCAGTCACCAAGGGGTGATTAGTATAAAGGGTGGGCATTTAGGAAAAAGGGTTTGTGGTTTGATGTGGTCACTCAAAGTTACTATAATGTAGTCTGACCCATTATTTGCTGACGTGCAAATTGTAGTTAGTAAATCTAAACCTGGAATACCCAAAGAAAATGTCCATGTAAGAAGTTCGACAAACTTCATCGGCTTGCAGAGGCAAATACTTTGAAATCACAACATATTGCTCTGGTATTGTATTGAATATTTTAAATCAATCGACATTGTAGTCTCAATAATCATAATTGCCACACACTTATAAAGATCAGAGATGCTGGAGTTTTAATGATGATGCAGCATGAAGATATTTTAACAACAGAGATAACCGAACGTGTTGGTGCCAAGCTTTTGGGAGGACATTTCGTTTCAAGTTACTCAGGACAATGTTCTGATGGAACATATCACTTTCACAGATCTTTACATTTGACCATCATGAAAGAGAGAAGAGAAATCACATTCTTTCTTGCGTCAATATCAACGCAACCTGTTTTAATTTTAGTATAATTTGCTTTTATTACCATCATTCAATCGATCATAACCATCATCTCCGCACAAAAAAAAAAAAAAAAAAAATTATACATGTTTCACACCCCCTTACTCTCACCCCTTGCCATTTTCAGAGTCTTGACACAGAAATCATTGAAAAATTACAGCAATGAAAAATTTTGAAATAAAAATCAACCCTGAAGAAAATAATAATAACAATAATATAACAATACGATTCCCAGCACCATAGACAACGATCATTTGAGAGTACAACAAAAAAAAAAAAGGAAAAAAAAAATTATGTATTGAAAATAAAAACAGAAAGATCAGAGAAGATATAAAATATACAGTTGTGCACAGGTACCCCAAAAACTGTTGACTGATAGGCTAGTTTCAGTAGCCCATCTCCCCCCTCCCCCAACCCCACTATAATCTCTGACAGGTCAAGTCTGAACCTACCCCTTTACCTCTGAATTAGAGGGTGACGCATGCATGTACAGATTACTGAACACGTACACAACCTCACAAACAACTCATCTCTCTCGCTCACACACACACACACACTCATTCGCTCTCTCTCCCCCTCTCACACACACACACACACACACTCGTACACAACCACTAGTTGTCGTTCACGTTCTCTCTTCTGTGCTTATATCCCTGCCAGTCTATGCTGTCTATTTTTCCACATCACACCAAAACTAGATCAATAAAATATTGTAGAAAAACAAAAAAGACCAAAAAAAAAAAAAAAAAAAGAAACAAACAAAAATCAAATAGGTGACCAGTAGTAAAGTGATCTAATCTTGATGCTTGGTACTTTTCACCATGGTCTTCTCACTCTTCTCATACAATCAGTATGTGTTTAGATATGTCTGTGACAAAACAAGTCTTTGGGTTGCACGCGCCCCATTCTTCTCACTTGCTCTTTAACACACGCACGTGGCAAACTCTTTCTCTCGTTCTCTCTCTCTCTCTCACACACAAACACGCACACGCACACGCACACACAAACGCACGCACGCAACCGCAGATTTATCTTTCATAAAAATACAATTACAGCGAAATGTGATAGAATAATAATAACAACAATAATAATCAACAACATTAATGCTGATGACAGCTGGGCATCCATTGTACTGGAACTGGAAGGCAGAGCGCAAGCTTCCTCTCCTGTCGGGCGCAAGTGGGAGAGAGTCCGAGACCACGGGGGAGGGCAAGGATGGCGGGAGACGGGCACGGACTCGTGGAAGATAAGTGTCAAGTCATGAGCCCTCTAGTCACTTAGTCCATTAGAGAAGTGGCGGTAGTTGTGAGTGGGGGGGGGGGGGGGGTATCTGGGTTTCTAAGGGTGTAAGGGAGAGAAGTTTTTGTGGGCAAGGCGGAGGCTGGGGGGAATCATGTGACCAGCAAGGGCTGTGAGTGGGCTGTACAGATGTGGTGGTGAAGATACAAGAGTTTTTAAGGATGATGGTTTCTCTCTCCTCTCTCTCGCTCTCTCACCGCTTTGTTTCACGTGAGGAGACGCGAGGAGAGGCAGGATGGAGATGTTTTCATTTTGTTTGGAGTCTTTTTTTTTCTTCTTCTTTTTTTTTTACCACATTCTCTTCAAGAGGTCGTAGCAGTGGTGATGCAACCCCTCAGGAAAAAAAAAAAAAAAAAACGAAATCCTAAATGATCACTGTGTAGTAATTGCTTCTCAATGACAACAGACCACAAATCACCAATCATCCGTAATACTATGAAATACATTCTGATTCTTGCTCAAAATCATCTTATTCACAAAATGAAATAAAAGGCAAAAACAACTGAACTCTAAAAATCCAGTGAAACCCAGCAGATAGAGCTAAAAGAAACAAACAAAAAAAAGAAGTAGACACAAACTAAATCACCTAACTGTGCGCACACAATCTGAAGGTGATCAAATGTTTTGGCGATCTGGTGGTGCGTGAGTTTCTGTGAGCGAGCGAGTGTGTGTGTGTGTCTGTGTGTGCGAGTGTGTCTGTGTGTGTGTGTCGTGCACGTGCATTCGTGTGCGGAACAGCAAAGGCAGAGATGATGAGGAGAACGGGAAGGCAGACAGGCCTCTCTCTCTCTCTCTCTCTTTCTTTCCGGTGCGCTGGCACAGAGGCACCCAACATGGCCACCGGTAATAAGCGCACGAGAGATCACACCAGAAAAACATTCGCAGCGTACGAGTCGTTACAGTCTCAGAGGGGAGGGCTCGAGTTGAAGGGGGTTTGGGGGTGGGTGGTGGGGGACCCCAGAGGTGGGATTGGGGGGGGTATAAAGACACTCAGGATATCCAGCGGGTCACCCCCCATTCGCCCCCATCCCCTCCTTGGCCACCTCCTACACACCCAGCCTACAAACAGCCACCCATGTAGTGATTTCTTTTGCCCAAACACAGGCCTGAGCTTAACGAAAAACAAGTAGCAGAAATGAAAGAGGGGGGAAAAAAAAAACAGCATGTACAAAATTATTTCTTAGGGGCTCAAAGACTGAACGAATGGGCCTGGAGGAAGGAGGGGGGGGCAAACACTCATATCGCATGTGAAAGACCCAGCAACAATCATTATTTTTCATCAACTGCTGCTTCAGATGGGGTCTTCAAGGCTAACTATACAACATATTCCTATCTTCTCTTCTCGAACAATAGAGTCAAGGGAAAAGACAGCTGACACACACACACACACGCACATGTACGCACACACACACATACTTCTCTGTGCAACAGCAGTGCTGCTCTTTGCTTCACAGCCTGCTTGTTCAGTTTTTCCTATTCACTTCCTCCCTCGTTCACTCCCTCCCTCCCTCCCTCCCTCCATCCATCCATCCATCCCTCCATCGTTACGCACCCTTCACTAACCCACCCCTTTCTTTGCTCCTCACAGCTTGAGCTCGTTGGCAATCTTGGAGGCAATGTTCTTGAAGGCGATGGAGGTGCCGGAGATGCGCTTGAAGCGGACGCCATTGAGCGAGAGGCGCGGCAGCTTGCACACCTCCATTTCCCACTGGACGAAGTCGTCGCGTGCCGGGTTGCCCGCCACGCACAGCAGCATGAAGCGCTCGCGCAGCTCGTACTCGCAGCTGTTGGCGTCCAGCACCTTGCGGATCTCCTTCATCATCTCGCCGGGCTCCATGGACGACGTGGTCTTCATGCTCCAGGTGAAGCGCAGCGAGCGCGGCTTGGCCTGCTCCTTCAGCATGCCGCCACCGCCGACGCCGCTGCCCGGCGGCCCGGCCGAGGGCGGCGCCAAGGTGGACGATGGCGGCGGGGTGCCACCACCGCCTCCGCCCGGGGACGAGGAGCTGAAGGAGTCCTTGTTCTCGTCGCCTGCCGAGCCCATGTTGCCACCCTTCTCGGACTTATCCACCGTGCTGCTGAGCATGGACCTGCAGAGCCAGATGGGGATGGTTTTAGAGAGAGAGAGAGAGAGGGAGGAGGAAGAGGCAGAAAAAAAGAGAGAGAAAAAAAGAGGGATAGAATGGAGAGAGGTAAGGAGTGCGAACAGGAGTGGGACAGAAGTAAGAGTAGAATGAGGCAGTCAAAATGATTTGAAGAGGAGACAAATAATAATGGGAATAATTATGGAGAGTTTTAACGGTAGTGTGTGTGTGTAACTGTGAGCCATCTGCTCTTCTCAACTTTAAAAACACTAAATGGTTCCGAAGCCACTTATTGTCAGGTCTGCTGTCCATAAATGCGAACAATGGAAACCAAAATTTTGACTCCTGTAATGTAGGAAAATGTATTATGATGCATTTAGGCTTCTACAATTATTTGCCATTTGCTTGTTGGGTAACAAAACAAATTGTTGTTGGAAACTTGAACAGTTAAATGATTTTTCAGCTGAAGTTGTCTAGGGTCTCTGGCAGCACTCTGACCGCTAAGGATTAGAGTTGGGGCCAGAATGTGTCCTCTGAGGAACACACACGTTTATCTAAGGAACCCGCCGTGGGACGGGACATGTGTATCTGATAAGAGCAGACAGCTTCTTCAAGTGTGTGTACATCTTGCATGCACATCAGCCCCTGAATGACAGAGAGATGTACACACAAGCAGAAATGAAGGGGAAATACTAGAATTTCACGTTACACACACACGTGCACACACACAATTTATTTCCAACAATCAGACTTAATGGCCCAGAGCTGTGTGCACATATCCAGTCATTAGAGCTTAGAATTCATTCACATTTGAGCCCATCGTCACCTTCATAATTCCCTCTCCCGGAATCAATTAAAAGATCAATCATCATCATCATCATCATCATCATCTCTCTCTCTCTCGCCCCCAGCCAATCACGGCTTCCAATCCCCATGGATTTAGTCTGATTTCAGGCTGGATTTTTTTTTGGTTTATTTTCTCCCTTGGAGAATTGACATGCTTTCCATTTTGTTTGTTTCTCACCTGCTCCCATCCTCACGACCCTCCGCCTCATAAGGACTCCTTGAGAGAAATCGGCAGAAGTTTAGTGTTGGGGTGTTTTTGTCCACGCGGGGCGCCACCATTGGGTGAGGAAAGAAGGTGGAGGATTCTTAGCGCTACAGACTTTTCAGAGAGACATCATCCTCCACCACCACCACCACCACCATCACTACCTCTACTATTACCACCACCACCACTACCACCGTCACACACGAACCTCGCCCTCCAATCCACAATTTTGAACCTCCAGTCCATCCAAGTCTTTTTGTTTTGTTTATTTGCTTGACCTGGGTGTCTGCACAGCTCTGGCAATAATCATGAAAAGCACTGC
>JASCQY010000062.1:1250332-1263284 GCA_030264315.1 Sardinella tawilis
TAAATAATACATAAATATTGGCGTTCTGGTATTGTTTTCTATGGCGGGATGTAGCCTTCTGCCCCTTGTCTGCGTGCGCAGGCGCACTGTTAGTAAACATGAAATCTATCTATTTTCATCAGTCTCCATCTCACTACAAAGTAGAACTTGTTTTGATTGGCCCCAAACCCCTAATTAATATACAAACAAATCCACCTCAGTCTGGAAATAACCAATGGCTCGTACCTCAAATCCTTCCCAATTTACTATAAAAAAGTATCTAAATGTAAAAAAATATCTTTCACATTTATCAATCTAACCAGGTTGACTGAATATGGTGCTGCTGCTAATGCAGGTTTTTACCTGTATGTGTGGAGACTTCTGTCTCTGTGTGCGTCGCTTATGTCCATATGTGCTAATGAGCTACTGTTGATTAGAATTTCCCTCTTGAATTATTAAAGTTTCTATCTATCTATCTATCTATCTATCTATCTATCTATCTATCTATCTATCTATCTATCTATCGTGCATACAGTATGTGTGTGTGTGTGTGAGAGAAAGGGCAAGAGTTATGTCAACACAACACAAACCAGCATGGCCAACATCAACCAGCACACTCTGGCTATAACTACTTGTCAGACCAACATGACCAGCTTCCTAAGATGGTCACACCAGCAAGCCCATGATGACCCAATCAGTGAGATCAGCAAAGACCAGCAAGAGCTGGTAAAAAAAAACAGCCAAGGCCAGACAAAACCATCTAAAACCAGCCACCAGCCTAGGTTTGTATAGGTGTTTTGCATGGTTGTGATAGATGCAGTTTGCATCTGTTATAGGCTTTCTCCATAATAGACCTGAATTCATCCATCCAAGAAAAAAAAGAACAAAAGCAGGAGTAAAATATTAGGTAGCCAAGACTAAAGACGCGTGCCATATTGGCTATGTTTGTCATTATTTATGATCACTCATTCCGGTTATGGCCAGAGGATGACAATCACATTTTAGGAGTTTGCACGTTTAACGCCATATCGATATTGGTCGCTAGAGGCAGCTCTCTCCAATTCACCACAATAAAGGCTACACGTTTGCAGCCCGTTCAACCATGGACGCTCTATGGATCTTCAAGTTACAGTGTAATTCTACACCGCCCTCTGTGTATCCTCGAATAGGCCAGGGTAGGGCGCAGCTTGGCGGAGCTAAAGCCTGAAGAGAAATACGCGAGAGATAAATGATTATAACCTACTTCTGTTTCTGGGACATCTTCAGGTCTCCATCGCATTAAACACAACGGCATTGTGTTGCGAAACAGTCCGTTATACGGTAAGAAAATATACTAGTCATTTTTCATGGATTTCATGTGCGTAACGCGGAGCCCAGAGATCTCCTTTGTGCTCATTCCCATTGCATCTAACCGATTTCAGACCGTTAATTTATTTCCAATACATCTTTCAGTAACGACAATGTAATATATTGATAACATCAACACATACTGAAATACACGTGTTTATGCTAGGATATTCTATGCCTTGAAAGATCACTTTAGTGGCCTATCCATAACGCCGTGAAAGAAATGGTACTGTGTTTGATTTGTCTAAGTGACCATTGCGAGGAAAATTGGTTTGGGGTTTCTGGGCCGAAAGGCGAAAACGTGGCTGATTTTCGGAGACTTAGCCGACATAATAGGTTACGACTTCAACCAAGTAGCCTAGTCTGATAACCGATCGCAGAGTATTTTTGTTTATCAGACATGCTGTGATTAACCACGGCTCATGCCTCTTTGGGCATTTTATGTTGACCATAGGCTATGATAAATTGTGGGGGATCTTGTGCGTCACTCAAACCAGGCCTTTAAAAATATTCCGGTGTTTTTTTGTCAACCATGGTTTTGATTGTACATTCTCAGCATCTGTGAGAATTGATGGCTTTTTTATTATTATGACTAAGTGACGTAGGCCACCATAACAAGATAAACTGGTGTATCTGGTCCAACCGACATAATTCAGCCATGCACAGCGTAATACTACTGGCCTTGTTCTTACTGTCTCAGTGACTGAAATCCACCATAACTCTATGCAAGAGAGGACTTTGGTAGCTGTGAAGGCTTAATAATTACAGTTGACAAAGTGATAAAAAACTGCCACATACAGTATGTTCTCATTCTATTAACCACACCTACTGTAGGTAACTGAAAATTGTCTCATTTTTTTCCTTTTCTTCTACAGACTATGGCCAAAAAAGTGATGGGAGATGGCAGGTTCAGGTAAACCCATCTGTGTTGTGTCCACAATTGTCCCTGTGAGAATAACGTGGTCAATGATACCCGCCCCCTTCAGCCGCTGGTAATCGTATGCCAAACATCATCTTGGCACAGATGGACAACGCTTTGAGAGCTTAAACCTGACCTGAAGTCTGGAGAAACAGGAGACAATCACTGTGGGGCAGTCGCCGGGATGTCTCTTTCAGTAAGTAGCCTACATTCAGCATGTATGATTGAGAGAGTGAAATAGAGGTCACATAACTCTCTCTCTTGCTCTCTCTCGTTGTCTGTCTGCCTGTCTCTTTCCCTCTTTTTCTCTCTCTCTCTCTCTGTCTCTCTCCCCTGATTTCCCATCTCGGAGGCATTTTGTTCTGGTAGAGTGCTTTCCCCTGGGTGTAGAAATGATTGGGGGAGGGGTTCCTCAAACGGGCTATAGGGGATGACAATAGGACCTCAAACTAGGGACAGATGTGGTCACCCTTCCCCCCTCACCTCCTTCACTTCTCATTAATGCTTTTCTCCCATCTGTCTAATAACCCTATCCCCTCCTCTGAGTCTTTCAGACACCCATTTCCTCTCCATATGAATGAAACCGTTTCAGCTTGTAACTTCTTGTTTTGTCTGCTCATCTTTTATCATTGTAGTACATTCTTTTTTTCAGCTTCTCTAAACAGATCCATTTTCTCAATGAAAAAGAGCAATCTTGTCTAAACCAAACCGCTGTATGTAATCTTAACGCAAATGAATGTCAATTAAATGCTGTGTGGCAGTTGTAAGCAGCTAGGACTGCTACTGCCTGACAGCTAGTTTTGACTTGCAGATCAGATTAAGCATTGCAATTACATGAACCACTGAATACCCAAGAACCCTTTGTAGTATTGTTTGAGCTGGACTATAGACCCACATGGTAGCAAATTCTGGTTTCAAATATTGTTTCACAGAAAGGGAAACCAGCAAACGTTTCCCGGTGTGTACTTAAGACAGACTAAATAGAGCATTGTTTGCTAATTCCGAAGAAAGTATGGTTCCACAATGGAAATGCTATTGAACCTTGCATAGGCTATCCTTGTACATGTGTTTAAAATCAACAAATTGTAGTGTTAGAGTACACATATATTTAACCAATTACTGTAGGAAGAAATAATACTGTTATTACCACAGGAAAAGCACGCTTTATTGAAGTGAACTTTTTGGTCTACAATATGTGTACCAGTCTACATGTGATAAACAACGATATCCAAGAAGTTATTTGCTACTACTGCTGCACTGTTAAATTAGTGTTAATGGTGAAATAAATGCATGGCATTACAGACAAATCTTTGTGGCTGTGACAAAATGAAGCAGTTGGGGCTGATTTTATGAAAAGTATTTTATGAATGAGATTGCGTATCTCCAATGAACATGACCCAATGAGCCTGATTGTTATCCCTACTTTGCCTCCTCTTTTAGACGGTATTAGCGAAGGCCCTATTTGACAATGCGGCAGAGAGCCCAGAGGAGCTGGCCTTCAGGAAGGGGGACATCCTTATGGTCCTTGAGCAGGAGCAGGAAGGGGGTCCCGGATGGTGGCTATGTTCCCTGCATGGAAGGCAGGGCATTGCCCCCGCCAACCGCCTCCGCCTACTCCAAACAGCTGTTCCTCCCAACCCAGGCCTGGACACCTGTCGGGCCCCAAGTATGGACTCTGTCAACATCACTCCCAGGCAGCAGGCTGCCCGTAGCAACACAGTTGCCACCGACGATGGGGTCTATCTGTCGCCCCAGAGCATGGCTGAGGGACTGTACCAGAGCCCGGGGGCCAGCGCTGCCCCCAGGGCTGGGGAGATGTGGCATATGGAAGGGGGGCGTCCCCGCTCTCACTCCAGCTCTGGGGCGCACTCGAGGCCAGAGCGAGACATCGCCATAGCGGGTCGACCGAGGTCTCCCTCCGTTAGGGGTCGTGGTGGTGTTGAGAACGACTCCTTATACCAGACTCCCACTGGGCTGTCGCCCTTGACAGCCCAATACCACAGATCCCAGGAAGTCTTATCGTCTGAATCTGTGTACCTGACACCCAGCTCAGTTCCAAGGGCTGGTGTGGCCCCTGAGTCCCAAGGAGAGACCTCTTATTTAATGCAACGGGACTCCGGTGGGCAGGGGAATTCAGAGGGATGCTATTTGGTCCCTAGAGCTGCAACAACCGCCATGTCCAATGAAGATTTGTATCAAACCCCTACTGGTGGTGTTGTGGTTGCAGCCCCCACCTCTGGTGCTTCCGGTTTGTCTGTTTCACCGCACTCAAAAGCGAGCCTGGAAACTCCAAACATGTACCAAACACCTACGCCCCCTGGAGGATCTCGGACCTCCCCAAAGGAACCTAGCCTCCCCAGTTCTTCCTCTGCTTCGGCATCAGGACATAATCTCAAACTTTCCCCTGCTTCCGCTAACAGCTCTCCAAGGCCTCAAGCAAAGGGTGTCTCGAAAGACCTAGACAACATGGGAGTACCCTCCACCCCTCCCGGGGCTCGAGGAAAACTTGTTGCTGGGGGTAGAGGCTCCCCTTTGCTAGTACGAATTGGGAAAGGTGGCAGTCCAGGATCTCCCAATTTTGGGAGGAAACCCCCTCCCCCTGCTCCCCCAGTCAGAGGGGTTACCAAGAAGAGTACAACACCTCCCACACCTGCCCCAAAACCTGCTCTCCCTGTGAACCTGGCTGCCTTAAAACAGCCCCAAGCACCGGATGAGGGACTCAAAATGGCTCCAGTGAATAGAGATGAAAGCAACAAAGAAGGACACATACAGGATAAATCTAGAGCGAAGGATCCAGAGGTTCAGATGGTGACTCCAAAGGTTGAGGATAAAACACAACAAGATTCCAACAGTGACAAACTCCAAGATCAGGTGAGCATGTTATGTTTAGAAGAAAGAGAAAATGTGACTGTTGTATTACCCTGTTAAAGGAGAAATCCGGTGTGAATTGTTGAAGATCACTGAGTACTGTTGGTAGAAAAAAGTGAATGAGTGAATAGTGAACTGGCCGCTAAGACTAACTGAATGGTGCACCAAACTTAATTTTCAGAAGAAAGAAAAAGATGGGACTTATATGTTCTCATACCATGGCCCTATCTTATTTCTCTGATCATAGCCCGTCTGCTGTACCGTAGCTCCGATCTCTGTTAGTCATTTGAATGACCAACCAAGCATCTGTTAATGTTTAGCTGATGATATGCCAAGACTAAAAGAATGCATTCAGTGACTATGAGATCTTAACCCAGGATTGAACATGACATGGCATGGCATGGGAGTGTCTTGAAATTCACTGAACCACGTATGGCATCATCTCAAGACACCATGACCATGACATAATTATTTTTATTTTATTTTTATTAAAAAATGGCATGCGCCTAACAATTTTGAAGATATCAGGGAAAAATGTGTCGTTCTACCTTAACTGTGTCCACATTATGCATTCAAAAAAGTAACAGACAGCAAATGTAAATGGCTAACTGAAAGGAAAATGTCTGTGCATTTTGCAATTACATTAGGTCATTTTTGGACTTCAACATAAATGCATCCTCTTGCTATGACTAATTTGTTTTGGTGGGTGTAACCACACGACTTATAAATTGTTAAAAATTGATTACAGGCAATTTTACTAAGTTGTTCGCTTCTGTATCTTAGGTTTACGATACGCCGCCAACCAATCGATGGCAACAAGCTCCTTTAGCAACTTGTGATGATGAGGATGACAACATCTACAATACACCAAGAGCTCTTCCTCTCACCATTGGCTTTGACCAAGAGTCCGAGGTAAGCTATACTCTGATAACAGATTCATACTGATTACTCCGTTTATTAACTGTTTGTATTTTTATTGTGGTTCTAATAACTATAGAAAATGTAAACTCCTGCACACTGCCCTTTCCACAAGTGACTTTTTTATTTAACA
Organism: Sardinella tawilis; assembly: GCA_030264315.1. Classification (NCBI taxonomy): domain Eukaryota; kingdom Metazoa; phylum Chordata; class Actinopteri; order Clupeiformes; family Clupeidae; genus Sardinella; species Sardinella tawilis. The sequence goes on from JASCQY010000062.1 coordinate 1,256,497, forward strand.
GTTGTCTTTCATGGTCAATGTCATGGTGGTGATAAGAACAGGACTAGCAGATTTTTCCGACGTCATAACTGCATCACACCTAATTGGGGCCTCTCTTGTCACACGGCTAGAGATTCCTTACTTTTGCAAAATATGTGATAACAGTTTCAAGCTTAACTTGCTGGACGCTATTGTGTGTGTGTGTGTGTGTGTGTGTGTGTGTTTAAAAAAGCACCAGTTGTTGAGCTGCAGCCCAGCTTTAAATAATGGAGTTCTGTTGAAGGTCTGCAATTTTAGAAAAATAGAGTGTACTGCAGCCAGAAAGCACAGACTATCACTGTTCTCAACACTGAACTACTTCAGTACTTCCACAATAGTGAATCATAAGCTCTGTAGTCAAGCTCGGCAGTGTCTGAGAAGCTGCTGTTAAGAAGAAAATGAACGATTGACTCACATTCTCCTTCTCTCGCTTTCTCTCTCTTTTTTTTCTGCTGCAGATCTATGATGTCCCCACCAACACTCTTAATGCTGCGGTTGAGCCCGAGAACGAAACCTACAGTGTTCCAGCATCCCTTCCCATTGCCAGTGAAGGGCAGGAGGAAGAGGAGGATGTGTACAGTGTCCCAAGCCTCCCTGGTCAACCTGTGGTCCCTGCAGAACCAGAGGAGGGAGCGAGCCACGCTAAGGCCTACCCGATCCCCAGCCCTGGCAAGTCGTCGGAGGTGGACAGAGCCCAGCAGCAGCACGGCAGTTGCTCACTCGAGGAGTCCGAGCCAGATGGGGGGATCTATGACATGCCCTCTCTGACCTTGGATGTTCCGTCTACCTCTGCGGTCCGCCGTCTCTCTGTCTCCAGCACAGGCTCAGGGGACGTACAGTGGAGAAACTCTGTTTCCGCTCTCATTCAGACGGCCTGGAACGCCACCGCCTCCTCCTCGGCTTCTGCCAGAGAGCTAGCGGCCTCGTTGACCGAGATCCTATCCGTTTGGAAAGCAAGCCATGCAGGCGATGCCCCGCCACCCCTCCAGCAGGCTTGGTCGCGCCTCACTGAAGTGCTCCCTGGCTTGGCCGTGTGTGGAAGTGGGCCTCCCAATGAGGCCTTGCGTGGCATGGTGCGATGCACCTTGGAGGACTGTGCCCTGCTTCTGCAGAGCCAGGTACGACCACGTCTTCCCTCCCAGGAGTCTCTGTCGCGTCGGCCCTTGCCAGCACTTCCGGTGCCCGATGCACAGCACATAAGCTCAGGTATGGGCTCACGGAAAGGCAGCTGGATCCAGGAAAGACCTCTTCCTCCTCCACCTCCTCCGGCATTCCCTTTGCCCCCACCACCATTATCTCTACCGCCCACCATAGGAAGGAGCGAAGACGACGAGGAGCTGGGAAACGAATACGCGGGCATTGGGCTGACACCTGCTCCACCATCGCTGCCTGTGGGTGACAGTGTGGGATATGTGAAGTTACAGGTCAGTCTCCCTTTTTTCCTCCTCTGTAATTCATCATCTGTCTTTTGAGGTTGTCATTTCTGACTGTGGCTAACTTGATTGCCCTTTTCTCCATGACAACGGTGAATGGTTTTCTAGCGCTACCATTATCAATTTTGGTGGGAATGCTTCACATTACGTATAGTGTTTTCTTGTTTCGGATGACATTGTCTGAGTGTGACACACTAGTTGTTGACTGTTGTGACTTTAGATTTACAACATGGACAAAAGTAAGATTTGTGTCAGTGCAAGCTCATGTAATCGAAAGACAATATCGGTGTTAATGCAGTCTTAATAACTAACAGTCAACTGGGCCATCATATTGGTGACAGTTGAACTTGTTTTTTTTGTTTATTTTTTGGTCTTTCATTGCTAAATCAGATTAGACAGTGGTTGTAGGCTGCTTGCCAGATAGTGCGTAGTGCTCCGCCTCAGCTCTCAATGAAACCAACTTTTTTTTTTTTTTTGAAAGATTGTTGCCTTAACCCATTTACTTAGCGAAAGTACATGTACATTTTTGGGCAATTCTCAGATCTTAAATAGAGGCCTTTATGTGGCCATTTGATGCATGCATACCGTCGTTATACCCCTAAGGAAGATGCCATAAGCTTATAACCTGTAGGTGTGAATTAACACGCCTTGCATCCCAACTTCATCCATCCCATGGACTATGCATCGTTTTGTGATGTAGTTCAATGGAATTAAATGGTTTTGAAACACATCGATTTTTCAGAAATGGACAGCTATTCATGGTGCTGAAACAGGTAGTCAGTCCCACAGTGTTCAGTACTACCATTGAAATTCACATTCATCATGACCAGAGCTTTCAACAAAAGTTGATTTCGTGGAGAAGTGTGTGTGTGTGTGTGTGTGTGTGTGTGTGTGTGTTTGTGTGTGTTTGGGGGAGGAGGGGGAAGACTGGGAGATAACCTTGAGCTAGATGGCTTAGCCAACTGTGCCAGTGGGACAACCCAAGTTGAACATGTATTTTGCACAATGATTGACACTGCAGATGATACAAGTGATACAGAACCGTAACTCGTGAAATGTCTGTAGCTCCACAAGGTGTTGCACCTGCAACTTGTCTAATTAGATTACACAGGCTAAAAAAAAAAAAAAAAAAAAAAATGTTGTCTCGCATCCATTTTTATCGGTGGTGGGTTTGCAAAGTGAGTGCTCATTTCCTTACAGCTAATTATGTTGATGTAGCCTAGGCAATGTGACTTCCTGTGTTTCATGACAAGTGCTGTTCTACTTAACTTGTTTTTAACTGTCAACTTTGTATAGTTTGTTGAACTTTCTTGCTATTGCACAGTTATTTTTTCAATCACTTAACAGGCCTAGTTTTATTTTTACTGTAAAGGTCACCAGCACACCTCCTGACTGTGTGTGCAAGATATTTAATATATTTCCAAGTCATTGGCTTGTCCAATAGCTTTGAGTAGTGCCAAACGTGCTATAAGCTGGTGTTTGCAAGACTAGTCTATGATTACTTGGCATGATGACGACATTCATGAAGACATTTATAGTTTATAGTGGCCTCACAGAAAGCCTCATGGATATTATATGGTATTATAGCAGTTTTTTTGCAGTATTATAGCAGTTTTTTTGCAGTTTTTTTTTATCTTTGGATATACAATATTTGTTTTTTTTATGTCATGACATGCAACATGGGCAGCACAAACTTAAGTGAGTTACTCTTTGTTAAATTAGGGGATGCCAGAGCCCCCTGCCGATACTCAGACAGAGAGCAACTCCATCCAGGTGATCCCCACGGCTGAGACCAGGGTAAAGACGCATTGTCAGGTATGTTGATATAACTTTGTAACAGAAATACCTGAATACCTTTGATCTACCTGAAATACAGTAAATGACAAGCCACGCAAAGAGCTTTTTTTAGATATTTTTTATGGGCTTTTTGCCTTTAATTGGATAGGACAGCTGAAGAGTGACAGGAAGTGAGTGGGGAGAGAGAGATGGGGAGGGATCGGGAAATGACCTCAGGCCGGAATCTTTTAATCAGGTGTCTGACTTTTCATGTGTTTTCGCTTTACTACAGCTCAGTCCATCTCCACCTCTTCCGGTATCGCTCTCTCTTGAAGATTCGGAGCTACTGTCCTTCTACTCATCCCAGAGTCTGTCGCATCTCTCCTGCCTCGCAGACTCCATAGAGGCTCTCTTCACCAGTGTTCAGGGGAACCAACCACCACGTGTCTTTGTTTCCCGAGGGAAGAGTCTGATTGTAACCGCTCATAAACTTGTCTTCATCGGGGATACTCTTTCTCGCCTCCTCAGCTCCTCTGACCTTAAAGCAAAGGTTTGTGTAACAAATTAGTGATTTTGCTTTTTGGATATGAACTGTTTTGTGCTTTGTCTTAATGTGTTATAAGTGTGTAATATCATGTAATGTATGTATAATGATCTCTGAATAATATGATTTGATTTACAATTTTATAAAGAACTTCTATTCAGATGTGCACACTGTCAAAAAGCATTTAAAAGTTGAACAGAAATGTAATTGCAGTATGTCATCATGAGGGGTGATTTGTTCTTAACATTTTGTTAGCTTGAAGCCAGCAACTAGAGACGATCTTAAATACATACAAATTAAAAAAATGTTGAATTTGTCTTCCTAGGTCACCACTTCAGGCGCACGGCTTTGTCAGGCCTTAAAAGCTGTAGTTGTGGCTACAAAAGGAGCAGCACAGAACTACCCGTCAGTGCCTGCAACGCAGGAAATGGTGGATCGTGTCGCAGAGCTTTCCCAGCATGCCGCTGGCTTTGCAGGGCTTCTCCAACGCCTGGCAGAAATATCCTGATGTCATCTTATTTACGTCACCCCAAAAGACCGTTCCACAAAATGCCTTAATTGTATTTTTAACTTCTATTTTGATTGTTTGATTTGTTTTGGAAGCATATGTGCCGTTGACATCACAGTTTGCGTTTTATTGACTTGGTTAAGACCAGTGCCACAAACAAGAGAGACTGTCAGAGGTATGTGTGTGTGTGTGTGTGTGTGTGTCTGAGAGTGTGTCTGTGGCTTTTGTTTACATGTCTTCAGTGCCAAGCACATGTGTCCTGTGTGACATTATAACTTATTGGTGTTTGATATTGGAATGTTTTTGGACTGTGTGTAAAAGCTTAGCGTGTAATGGGTCTTTTTTTTTTTTACCCTAATATAGGGTATGCTCAGTGGGTTTCATTGCCCAGATTTGTGTGTAGTTGTTGCCGTTTGTTTTCAGTGGCATTGAGTGGTACTAAATAACTGAAGTGTTTAAAGATTATCTGTGAAGTGTTTCACTTGGAGGACAAATGTTGAGTTTTGCCTGAGGGAGAATCAGCTTTGGGAAGGTCTCCCTCACAGAAACACATGTGGTACTAGTAGGATTAGTGATGTAACAGTGGGAGAAATTATGGGAATCCCCTCCACCTCATTTCCTGAGAGATAGAACACAAGTGAGTAAACTGTGAGTAAACTGTACTCAAGGATACAATAACAAGTATGTAAAAGGAGAACAAGTTTAGAAGCCAGCAAACAGACTTGCCTACCAGCTTTCATTCCGTTTCAGGGACAGTGAACTAAAGGCAGTGATTCTGTTAGCTCAGTCTGCTTCTCAGTTGTTGTTTACTTTTCCTTCTCTCATCCTGTCGCTCATTTTCCTTGTCCCCTACATGACATCCTTCAGTCTCGGCTTACTCAGTGTCACATGCAGGTTGAGGCTTGTTTTTCAGTTTCTTTCCCACGATATGCAGGGAGTGGTGGTTCATGAGAACAGTTTAACTCTTACCCACTTCTAATTCCGCTTTTGTTAAAGAATATCACATCATGTTGTCTACATGTTAATGTGAATTTATACCATTATGTCCACTTCCTTAGTATTTCTGTCTTTCAGAATCAGTCTTCAGGATCTCAGTGTAGGTTACCACCGTGTCACTCTCTCCTCCTCCCTCTCGATCTGCTCTCTCCAATTCCTATAAGCTACCAGCCATCCTTATCCTCCCTTATGCTTCACTAAATGCCAAATATATAAATATATATATCAGAGGTACAACTTGCATGCAGGTCGTTGACTGACCACCGACTTTTAAAAATATAGCCTACCAATTACAACTTGGAACTGGTGTTGGACTCAGATTGTGAATTGAGCACCACCCAATGGGACATAGCAGTATTACTCATTATCACAATATGTATAATATTTTTATGTAATAGAGGTGGCAGTTTGACAAAATGGTTGACAAGAGCAGAACATACACAACTTCATAAATAGCCTTATTGTGTCTGAAAGTTATATTGTTTCATTGGCTAGTCTATTATGTTTCCTCTGCTCCATGATTATGAAATGTTTGCATGGCTTTATGCAACTGTCTTCATATAGCCCATATAAACACTTTAATCTGGGGTGTTTAAACGCTTCTTATTTTATTAAACCAGTATAGGCCTATTGCCAACTCTTTAAATAATATTTGTATCAGAATGTATTTTTGACAGCTCGTTTCTTTCAGACTGCTCTGGGACCTAGCTTACCTGTAAGATCACTTGGTGTGGTCCAAACATGCCTTTCTCTTTTCAAATACATGGTAAAAACTCAGATTCAGTCATGTGTGGTTTCTTACTTATTTCTTTTAAGCTGGGTATAAAACAGCTTTTACACAGCATCATCTTTTGAATATTCTCTTCATGAGCACTAGAAGGGTCAATGTGGTCTTTATTATTATGATTTTATTTTAAGGGGGCAGTGTTAAGTCCTTTAATGTTGTGATTGTTTCGCTGATTTAAAAATGACTGAATTAATGCGCTCAATCTCGACTTTGACAGCAGCACATGCATGCAACAGGAGCGCTTCCGGAACTCTCCTATCCTCGAATGTTGACGCACGCGCGCCACCGTGTACGTTGATTTTGTGCGCTAGTAGTGGAAGGAAGAGCAAAATGGCGGAACTCGAAGACGTTACCTTGGATGGAAAACCACTTAATTCCCTTCGTGTGGCTGATTTAAAAACGGCCTTGGAGAAAAGAGGCCTCCCAAAAAGCGGTGCGAAAAATGCACTTATCAAGCGACTTAAGGGGGTAAGTTTGGTCACGATGCTTTGCTTCCGCAAAAAGTCAAGTTCTCGGAGTCTCGTCGGAGATAGGCCAAGCATCAGTTGGCATATGCGAGAAGCCTTTGCATAATAATATTGCCTATTACGTCCTTGATTCCGCAGGTCCTTCACCTAACACCTCAGTAAATTGCGGTAATAAATATTATGCAACGTCCCTTACCTTATATCCAAGACAAGTAAGTCGGTTACTTTGGGAAAATGTAGCTCCATATTTTGACAAGAT